>JADOBO010000228.1:0-108809 GCA_016403345.1 Corylus heterophylla | reverse complement strand
ATCGGAGTCTGAGGCCGAAAATACCAGACTAAGGGAGATCATATCTCGGCAGGATGAGGAGCTATTGGCTGCTGGCCAGCAGCAGTCTTTAATTCTGACCGAGGAGGCACCCCTGCCTATGATTCCTGTAGCCGAGCTGGCGCGACCATCGGTTACTGAGGCGAAGGAGGTGCAAGCTGATGCCAGTACACAAGCGCCTTGTCCGAGCGCCTCTCGGGCTGTAAACGCTCCTGATGCTCAGGAGCCCGAAGCCGAAAGCGACCGCGCCGCGGATTGTTCTCAGATACAACCTGCCGGCGTTGATTGGTCGGTAGGCCACCCCCTTACCAAACTCGGGGGCGACCTTTTGTCTGCACTGCTGGCCCTGGTGCCCCATGACCAACTGTCAGGGCAACGGGATCACTCAGCTCGGGGAATGATTGAATCAAGCCTTTATTATCAGTTTGAAGTAAGTACCTAGACTTCTGTTTTTGTTATATCGCCTTTATCCACATGTTAATCCTTTTTCTGCTTTCCAGAGCATTATGAGCTCGACGTTACTCTACTGTGATTTCATGAAAGCTATGCAAAATTCGGCCTCAGACTCCGAGAATTTGAAAGCTGAATTTTCTCAGCTGAAACAAAAACTATCGGAGTCTGAGGCCGAAAATACCAGACTAAGGGAGATCATCTCTCGGCAGGATGAGGAGCTATTGGCTGCTGGCCAGCAGCAGTCTTTAATTCTGACCGAGGCTGCCGAGGCTCGAGCGGGTCGGTTTGCTGTTGCTGAAAGATTCTCAGCTCTGACTGCAGAGGCAGAGGCTCTTCGGGCTGACAATAATCGCCTCCTCGAAGAAAATTCGAAGATGAGGGAGGATCAAAACCTGCTCGAAGAGAGGCTGGCCGAGGTTCTGAAGCAGGTTAGAGAAGCTCAGGCCGAAAGAGACATTCAGAGAACCTTGGTAGTGGAGGCTTGCTCGGTCCAAACAGTGGCTGAGGAGAGAAAAAACTTTTTCAAGGATAAGTTCAGGAAGTCTGAGCTTCAGCGGGAGGAGGCCGACAACCGAGCTCGAAAATATGAGAAGCAACTGTCGTATGCCGCCTGGACTCGCGACAACGCATGGTTGGACGGGATCACCTTCGGGTTTGAGACCTTCCGAGCTTGGGCTCAAGACCCTTCCTGTGCTATTGACCTTAATAAGGTGGAGGCTGATGAACTACCATTTACCGATGAAGCCTTGGAAAAGATTATTGCTCTCGGCCAAGAACAAATGCCTGATGCTAAAGGGATTTTGGAATTCGGCTTCAATCCTGAGGAAAGTCAGCCTTTAAGCGATAATCAAGCCGTGGATCCTCAGGCCCCTGCTCACGCTTCTGCCGCTGTCGAGGTCTCCAAGCCAACCGACCCGAAAGGGGTTTAGTTTGTAAATTTCAATTGTTTTGTACATAGACTTTTCTTAGTGAAATAGACAATTGATCATTTTCCTTGTCTTTCCATATAATCAAAAGATAATCTGGAGTCGCATTTTTACCCTTAAATTCTAACTTTCCTTGAAAATCTATCCAAGGAGTTGGATAATATTTTCGCAAACCTTCTGCGAAAACTTGTCCGAGGAGGAAGGTGAGTCGACTCTTTCAACTGCTCTTGGAAACCTGTCCGTGGAGAGTTGAGAGGCGAATCTAACTGTCCTCGGGCACCTGCCCGAGAAGCTTGTTAGGTGAGTTATTCGACTCCCTCAACTACTCTTCGGAAACCTGTCCGAGGAGAGAGTTGAGAGGCGAATCTGTCCTCGGGAACGTGCCCGAGACGCGAGTTTGGACAACAAATTTCAAGTATTGTAATTTCAGAAGACTTTTTATTTGACCAAACTTACAACAGAAACAAATAAAACAACAATAAAACTCTAAAGAAATTACAATTCAAAAGCAAAGTACTTTCTGAGGTAGTAAGCTCCCGTTCTTCGGCTATCTTTCCCTCGGAATGTTCGAGGTAGTAAGCTCCCGTTCTTCGGCTATCTGTTATCCTGTAGGGTCCTTCCCAACTGGGAGCGAACTTGCCCTCGATGCGATGGTTAGAGCAAAAGCTTCAGCTTGTGCACTGCCACAAGGCAGCCAGTTTGCTGCAGTGGGCTGCCACCTGGCTCCAGCCCCCTGCCTGTTGCAGCATGGTTCAAACCCAGCAAGCAACCTGCCACCTGGACCATGCACCTTGGCCTTGCCTGCAGGACTTGGACAAGTGGCAGGAAGCTTGCTGGGCCTCAATGGTGCAGTTGGAGATTGCAGGAGAGCTGCAAGGGCTGCTTTTTGTGTTTTTGGACGTTTTTTGAGTTTTCGGAGGTTTTCGAATTTTTATAGTGTTTTTTGTGTTTTTGGAGTGTAAATTTTTTTTATAATCATAATCCATTGGTTAAAATCAAATTATAGCTAAATAACACGTTCAATGCATAGATTAACTACTTGAACTTACTAACTACTTAATCATATTTTTGTAACTATTAATTCTATAAACTCTGCTATTTAACTAAATATTATCAAATTGATATGATATACAACTATTTTGCAATCAAAAAATTTTCTAAGTGTCACATAGTAGTAAGGAACAATAAGATGTTCAAGAGTATCATAACTTATAATATTGTTACTTTCAATGTTATCAAATCTATTATTTCTTATAATGAGACATTAGTTGCATTTTAATGTTTGAAATATAGGTATAAATTTTTCTAATGCAATTACTACCTTTTAATATTTTTCAAAAATTTTCTATTAATGTGTCGAAATAGTTAAATTGATGTCTATTCAAATTATCATTAACGAATAGAATATTACCAATTCGAATGATACACACGTATAGTAGGCATGTTAATATGACCATTGAAATTCTCAGTGTCATAGCGCATGAATACTTAAGATATACAATGTCTTCAATAATTCAATGAATATTCATCATTTAAACATATACAAGTTTATCATCATTATTTAAAATCAGCATGAATGCTAGTCGATACTTTTATAAATTGCGAAATTGAGAAGATTCTATAATTGTATTAATACTGAATCATACAAAGATAATAGATCTATCGTAGAACATGATATTTGCAATATTTCAAATAATCCAAATGTAATAAACTTGTAGCAAGCCAGAGATTTAAATAAATGATGATGTAATTGAAATACATTGAGTGACACATAAGATATTCATAAATGAGATCTTCAATATAGAACAATCTATAAAATACTTTATTAAATGTAAATGACATTTCAAATTATATATCATTTATAATCATTTGGTATTAACAATAATTTAAGTTCAGTATATTAATGAAAAATATTAACAACAGTGAAATTAACCCACTAGACATGTAAGATCATTGACATATTACAAATAATACTTTACTAGTTTTAAATATATATTATTTTCATGGAAAATACATATAGAGAGACAAGAACATGTCAAAAACAAATACTATACTAATATGACTATAATCTTATACATCACAGAATATGACTTCATGCTAATTGAATAAAATTAATCAATTTGATTCATATTGCAATTACATTCAAAACAATAAGTATTATTACAACGAAGCAATTACAATATAAATTAATTGAAATATACAATGTTTCTAATATATCCATATTGTAGCAAATATTGTATTAGCAAATATAATTATCTTTCATAATACATCTCAAAATTTGGATAAAATATGTAATCATAATATAGTCAATTAAGATCTATAAATCATTCAATTAAAAACTTAAACAATCATTTTTTTTAGAACAACATTCATTTAATAATATACATATAAGAATTCACATATACCATAATTATATTTTACATGATACATTAATTCAAATAGTCAATATTACAATCTAATTAATAGACTACTGCATATGATCAATTGATAAGAAATCAACTATATGTCTTTCAAATATTACAATAATCATGATCAAAAAATTATATCACATTTAATAATTTAAAAATAAAATATAATTAACTAATACATAAATCGAATAGATATCAATATCCAATATTAACATACTATCGTAAGATGCTTCACTAAATCGAATAGTCACAATTATGTCTATAAATATAAACTATCATATAAATATTAAAACTAACAGTGCAACTAATAACATATAAAAATCGACAAGACAAAACTTAAAATAATGATAGAATGATAATACTGAATAGAAATACATGTCTAATAATTGCAGTACTTAGCATAAATTAACTAGCACATTAAATTAAAATGCTACAATTATAAATTAATTAAAAATTATAAGAAAATAAATATATACTAATAACATGCAATACATAAGTAAATAAATAATCAGCAATCGAGAATATCATAGATATAATCATAATTGTCATATTGCAATTAATTATTAATGATTCAAGCATCTTAGCTTATATTTTGAAGTAGTTAGATATCTAGCTTTATCTGATGACAATTACAGCGAAATCTAACATTACCACTAAGGATCACTTTAAGGCATAAATATCATTTAAGCAATTAATATTAAACGTAAGTACATCTTTATTTAAGATATAATGTCTAAGTAGAAATTCGAAGATTTAATTCATTAATTAAATCCATCTACGATAGAGCTATTATCACATAAATCAGAAGCATAAGTATCAAAGACAAGATCATCTTTAATCAGTTAATTCTAATATGCATTTCATTGACATTAATTACAATTAACATTACATTCAATTCTATACAATATACAATATCAGCTAATTGATACATTATCTGATCTTTCTAGTTACCTTCTAATGTCTACATTCTATACATACATGAAACTAGAATTATACAACATCAGATAGAGCTTACATATTTCTTACATCCATTATATACATCCTATATGCAATCATATAATTCAGAATCATACAATCATTACATATTTCAACAACATCAAAGCTTCATATCCTAATGATACATAGAATCACATGCTAATCAACTTTCAAGTGAATAAAAATCAATCCATTATCAATGTCAAAGTAAAATTCAATCTACATTTAGTCATAATCTTAGATTATGATTATTCACTGCTAAGTCAAATTTGACTATTGAATCATAATTAATGATAACAAAACAAATGCTTTATATCATAACATAGCTAAAATTCTATTAAACATTTGATAAACTCAAAATCAAATACATACTTGTCATAAATTATGAATTAATTTAGATTGCACTATCTAAACTATTCATAATAACATACTATTACTTAGTTACGATATATAGTGTTAAAATATATGACACTTCATGAACTTGATAATGATATGTCAATGATATCATAACATACGATTTTAAATCTTGTCATTGCGAATCTAACGATCTATTAATACAATTTAACTTGTATCAACATAGCTGAACCATTTAGCTTACTTGAGATTACTAATTTGCAAAGCAAGTATTTGATTCAATTATGCTGAATAATGAATCTTTATCCTAATTGAAATTTTGATTAAATTGATTGATTATATATTGTGTAATGTGCTTCGCAAACTTTGATTTTGACTTTGCAAAGTTAGTTAAATTTGTTGAAGTATTGAATTGCAAATGCTTCATAATATAATTGAACTGATTTAATTCTTGTGCAAAATTGCTATTGTATTGCACCTATAATAAGTATGAACATATCTATAATTTGATTAAATGTAATATATGGTTCTTATTCATGAGCAAACTTAAAAAGACAAACACCATCATAACAATCAAAATCAAATCCAAAATCAAATCACTCATAAATGGACAATTGAGACCTCATATGTTCTGAAATATGTAAAGTGTAATTAGCATACAATTATGAAGCTTTCAGCTTAAACTCAAGACAAGTTTCATAAAATTTGTAAAAATCTCTATCAAATGAAACAACCAAGGCAAGATATGCATTTTTTTTTTTCTTTTTTTAAATCAGCTCTGTAATGTCTAACTCTCTTAAGCTTTCTAATTGACCCCTATAACAAGTGTTAGGCCAATGACTCCCAAGCCAGGTGGCTTTAGGACACTAGATGTAGAACAGCCCTAAGGGCTTATTAACTTAAGTCAAAAAGGCTACGAAGTCAGATTAGCCATATCATAAATCAACATTGAACTTCACACCTTTTGACGTGAACACTCAATGCTTAATGAGGCAAGAGGTCCGGTTACTCAATGAAAAACTCAACATGATCTTTATTTTCTTTTTCCTTCTCTTTTTTATTTATTTATTTTTTTCTTCTTTTTTTTTTTATTTTTTTTTTAATTTTTTATATCTTGCAAGCCAATGGTTATTCATCAATATGTCATCCAACAAATCTGAAAGAGAACAAGTCTAAGCTCAAACATCATACCTCACAGAAAACATGCTAATGTGCTCATGAAAATTTATCTCAAAACAAGTAAAATTTCTTTTACTCAAAAATAAGTCAAGGGACTCAGACTCCTAATGAAATAATAATTTGTTCAACCCTTTAAGCAAGTTAATGAAATGTAAATCACAGTTATAGTTTGACTCAAACTTGACAACAACATAGCACAA
Source organism: Corylus heterophylla (assembly GCA_016403345.1). Classification (NCBI taxonomy): domain Eukaryota; kingdom Viridiplantae; phylum Streptophyta; class Magnoliopsida; order Fagales; family Betulaceae; genus Corylus; species Corylus heterophylla. The sequence goes on along the minus strand of JADOBO010000228.1, from coordinate 102,296 downwards.
CTTTTTATTTATTTTTCAAATTTTTTAACACAAAAGGACAAATAAAAATAAACAAATAAGAAGAAAAATAAACAGACAAAGTGTTTTTCCATACCCCCAAACTTGAATTACACATTGCCCTCAATGTGTAGTATAGAAATACATTACCAGAAGTAAGGAAATCTCAAGGTGTGAAAAAGGGGCAGGGCATCCTCCAAACTCAAACACCAAAACACCTGTCAACAAAAACTAACAGCAATTTTTTATATATATATATATAAACAAAAATCAAAAGATTAATTGCTGTTAGAAACAAAAACAAATAAAAATAACATGTAATGAAAAAGGAAAGAAAGAATTTGTGGAGTGAAGTGCAAAAAATAAACTGGAGGAGAAAACTTTACAGCGCTTCCCCCTATCATGCGGATGTCCAACCAATCCCTTCCACCCTTTCTTCTTCAAAACTTCATACCCCTTTGGAAGGATATTTCGCCATCTTTTGTAGAATCTCCTACTTTAAAAGATCTTCTTAGGAAAGTGGTTCCTAGATTTGTGTGCTTGTATGCACAAGTCTTTGAGTATCTTGACATAACATGGCTCTTTGAGACATTTAGGCAATGAAGCTTTGGGCTTTTGATATGTCTCAAGAGGGACAGTGATGCGGGCAGGAGCTTCAATACTCACTTCCATGTCATTGGGCAGATTAGGATCCGTTGGTGGCACACTGTTCTCATGGTGCTCAACTTGCTCAGGGTGTTCAACTTGCTCCTCTTTCTTTTCCTCCTCTTTGTTATCCACAATTTTCTCACTCTCTAGTGTGATGGTAACTTGGGCATGCTCATGATAAGAATTTTCAGAATCATCCTCATCAATCATGTAGTGCCTTTTAGTTATCAGTTGACTTTGAAACTCTTCTTCCTCTATTCTGTTGAAGTCAGCAACGAGATGACCGACCTGTCCTTCTATCTTGGTCATGGCCTGCTTAAGTTCTTGTATGTCTCTGCCATTAGCCATGTTGGAATTCCTCAGGAGCAGCTGAGTCCCTTTTTTTATTACAAAAAACTTTTGGTGAATATACCGGAGAGAACATGTAACGACCCAGGGAAAAGCGCTAGCCACATCTGCGCTATTACCCCAAAAGGACTAGTCAATTTGGAGTTTCCCTAGAATTCATTATAAAGCCCAGTTTCACCTAGTAACTAGGCAATGTGGGACTTAGCACCCATGACTATCTTTTATAAACTACCCACTCTATGTGGGCTTCTTCTCATCTTCCTAATATGGGATCGGGGTGTTACAAACTCCCCCTCTTAAATTCCTGACGTCCTCGTCAGGGCTACGTCATGCAGTGCTCTAATACCACATGGCCTGGCGTTAGTAGGTGGCTCTGATACCACTTGTAACGACTCAGGGAAAAGCGCTAGCCACATCTGCGCTATCACCCCAAAATGACTAGTTCTTGTAACGACTCAGGGATCTAAACTTGTTTAACAGAGTATCGCGCAAAAGCAACATTCATCCCTTGATCTTAGACTACTAAGATCACGGAGCAACCAACAAACCCTATCCCTCTTTCAAATATTTGCATAGCAGATATTAAGGGATAAGGTCCCTAAACGTGTGGGAGATCAAACTCCTCTCATACCTATAAATACAAGTCACTTGTCAATGTTAAGGTAATAGCAACTCTTACCTATCTAAGCTTTATTGTTGCTTACATTGTTTCTCTCTCAAATTGCTGACTTAGGCATCGGAGTATCCTCGCCGGGAAACCACCGGGGACTCTAATCCTATTGTTTGTTCTTGTATGCAAGGCCGACGCATCCTCAGACACCACTGTGCAGATTGTGCCACGTCATTCCTCGAAAAACTGTGCTTTAACAATTATAATTATGATTTTAAAAATCTTGTTAAAAATCTTGTTAACATGAATCCAACTCAAACATTAGTAACCACCATTGTTAAAATACAATGAAGAAAAGTGAAGAAACAGAGTAAAGAGAGACTAGGCAAAAGATGGTGTTAAATACATGCATAGCTAGGCCATCTGAGAGACCAGAGTTCCTCCTCCAAGTGATCCTCTGGTTATAAGGGAGCCTCCTAGACCTCTGGCCATCAAAGAAGATGATTGATTTGGTGAGAGCATCTCTGTAATTGTGACTTGCAATGTGAGGTCGGTGGTGGTGGGGGGAAGGGGTAGTTATGGTGGCCATGATATGCATTGCAGAGAACCAGAGAGAGAGAGTGAAGCAAGTGAGAAGAAGAAGAAGAGTGAAAGGGGAAAGACAAGGAGCCATTTTTGAGCTGTCCAAAGTAAACAACCCAACCAACAACCAACCACCAACCTGCAAAATCCGCAGTTTAGAACACAACTCTTCCCCTTGCCACTATTTATAAAGCAAAAGCTGCCATGGTGGCACGTCACCAATTAGTGACATGGCATGGTGACACGTCACCCATATTGGTGACCTGCTACAATGGCACATCACCACTTGGTGATGTGTGACCTAAACTGGTTTTGGAAGGCATAATTTTTTAACTGATTTTTTTAAGAGTGAACCGATTTTTACTTAAAAAACCGGACATTATATTTGAAGATTTTTTCATTTATAAACTATTAAATAAATTAAGTATTATTAATGTCAACATCAAATAAAGAAACAAATAATTCAAATCAAACTATTATGTATTATTATGTTTAATCAAATAAATTAAGAAAAAAATGGCATTGCATTATTAATCAAGAATTAAAAAGCAGTTCAAAAAAACTTGATAAGTTGTATGCGTTTAGTCATTTAATAAAAACTAATAAAAAAACCGGTTTTTCCAAGAGACATAAAGATTATTAATGACAAAATAAAAAAAAATAAAAAACTGTTTTTTATTTATTTATTATTTTTAATAATTTTTTTCTTATTTAAAAAATAATATCATGGTGATTTTTTATTTATTTATAATACTGCTTTTTTTTTTGTGTTATTGATAAAATAATATCTAAATAACAAAAAAAAAAAAAAGAATAAAGAATAATATATTTATATATGGTGACATGCCAGCAGGTGACACGTCACCAATTGGTGACGTGCACCTGCTCGCACCTCACCAACCTGCCTTGGGAAGCCGCAAAGAGGCTGGCGCCTTCCCACGCACGGCACTTCTCTCTCTCTTCTTCTCTTTTTTTTTTCTTCCTTCTCTCTTTTTCTTCTCGATCTGTTTCTTGCTTCTCTTTTTCTTTCTCACTCTCTCACCTTCCGACTGTCGCACGTTCTGTCTCCCTTGGCAGTCAGCATCTCTCCAGCTACAATATCTCCTCAGGTATATATATATAAACGGTACAATCTAATAAAACTCCTATATTTTGCCCATCAAAATTCTAGGTAGCAAAAGGCACTTAGCCCAAGCTGATAGCAAATGACATTTTGCCACATAAAATTTTGATGACAAAATGTGAAAGTTTTATTAGGTGAAAGTTTTATTAGATTGTAACATATATATATATATATATATATATATATTTGCTTTTTGGTTATCTTAAGACACGTACGCTGAAGATGCCTGCATATGCATTTAACTTGACAATGTATTATATATATTTGTTATTTGTTTGATGTATTTGATTTTTAATTTTGTTGAAAAATGCAACAAAAAACTAACCTAGATTTACTTTGGTTAGGGTCCCCATAAGAAATGCATTTAACTTTGGCTTATAATTTTGTGTAGGTTTAAAAGTTTAAAATTATGTGAATGTTTTATAAAAAATAAAAAATAAAAAATAAAATAAAATAAAATAAACAAACAAACAAACGCATACATTAACAGATACACTTTTGATGTTAACAAGCAGAAACTTCAAACACCAGGAAGGGTTAAGCAGTTATACCATTTCCATTGCATAAGTTATAACTTCTGGAATAGGCTCAGTAGTGTCTCCAATTCCAAGGCTTATCACTTGTGCATCAGGGTACTTCAGCAGATGTGCAGCCCTCTGCCCTCCTTCTAGAAATCTATTTTCAAGAAATTATAAGGACAAAAATAGGGTTACCAAAATATGTGTTTCAAACAAAAATAATGAAACATACGCCTTTTGTGGGTTGGGTGAGGACCAGAGGTGGGGAAGCCACAGAGAGCTAATACGAACATGTACATGAAAAACAGAGTGTTAGCCCATAGTATTCAATTGGTACTTTACAAAATGTGCTTATGAATACTGCGTATGATTATTTCAATATTCAGGGAGGAATCTTTATTTGCTCCACTTTTCACTTCTTCACCATTTTGTGAGTGAAAGGGTCATTTGCAAGTACAAGATAGTAGTCATTCTTTCAAAATGTGCACAAAGCTATTGCGTAATGAAAATATTTCTAGTATTTATCGTAGTATGCTTTCATTATCTGTTGACATTTTTGTAAGATTGCAAATTTATGAACATGTGCTTGTTGTCTGCAATTTGTGGGAAACTTACCAGTCTCATTTGTAATTTTTCTCCTTATTTTTTTGTTGTCTTTTGACTTACAATATTTCTATTTCTAATTTATCTGTGTCACAGGATGAAAAGTCGTGTATTGCATCCAGAATTTCGAGGTTGCATGGTATGTTCTGGACTTTTCACTGAATGCCTTTATTATGTTATTCTTTCAACCATCTGATGGAGATTAAAATGCTAAACCTTAGCCTTTTATCTCTAGAACAGTTTAATGCTAGTTTCATTTGTCTATAAAGACTAATTTTACCTGGGATGCATCGAATTGGGAAATACTATATCTTAATGATTTGAGTTTGTCAGTGGTGTCATAGATGCAGGTCTGATGTCACTTCATACCTACCTATCCAAAAAGTTCTCTTGAGGGTGTTCTTATCATTATACTTTGATAGTCATGGTAATCTCAGGATTCTAAATATTCAAATTTCGAGATTCCTTGATTTTATATTTTCCTTTTCTTTAGTAAATTGGAATAGCTGTAAACCTTAGTTTATGAGATTGCTAAAAATAAGTTGACAAAGTAACTTATATGGGATGAAAGTGATCTTCCGGTTTTTTCAGACTTAAACTCTCCACTTCAAGTACAGATTCAAAAGAGAGGAAAGAAGTTGTTGGGTTTGGTGTTCAGAAAATTAATAACAACATTCCTTTAGAAGCAGTTTCCCCTGAAAAGACGAGGTGCTGCCTAAAGTATGGAAGCTATCCTTATCAGCAAACAGGGCAATCTGATTCCTCTTATGAAAAACTTGAAGCTTTGTTGGTCTGGTCCAATTGAACTGTTGAGATAAATTATATGGATCATTCACACTTTAGAGAGGACAACTGGTCGGGTGAGGGATAGGTCTCTGTTTGGTTTAGGGCTGCACTTTGCTTCAATATCGCCAAACGGGGGAGATCTTAGCAATAGCAGAACAAAAATAGCTTTGATCTACTACTTCTTGGTATTGTTCAGCACAAATTGTTACTTCTTATAAGTGTGTATATGGAGATTTGTAGGCGCGTGTAGTTAAACACCAACTTCTTTAAATTGGGCAAGCCATTCTCACAGTCGTCAAAACTTTGAGCATTCCGCTATCGCCGGGTTTCACTCGGGTTCCCAGTTTAAAATCTTAGTTTTCAAAAACCAAGTCTTCAAGGAAAAACCGGGTTTCACTTTCGGTTCCCAAGTTTGTTCCTTAAAAACTTAGTTTTCAAAAACTAATTTAAGTTTTGAAATCACCTTGTGATTGATTTCCTTAACAACCTTAAAATGGGGTAAAATCTTCAGCACTGTTTGTGTAACTGCATAGATGGTATACGAAGGCTAGCCTATGTTTAAGATACTATAAGCTCATTTATATATGTTTGTTTCTTATTTACTTCTTTTTTTGGATATTTGGTGGTTCCAGTAAAATTACAGCAAGGCAGACGGCCGAATTGCTTCGGTCAGTGATTTCACAGCAGCAAGTGTCGTTCACAAACCAGGCTGAAGCTTTGATGGATGCTGTAAGGGCAGTTGAAGAGCAGCTGATTGCTGCAAATCCTGTTGGTATGTGCATTTATAGTCTGTTTATTATGACTAGAAATCATGTAGTAGTATATTTTCTTGAAATTAAAGCAATGAATAAAAAAAAAAAAGGTTGAAATTTTCCAATCTATATATATGTAGTAGTATATTCACTTGAAATTTAATTGGCTATTGAGTAGTTCATAGGCTAATGCTTAATGCAATCTCAAAACCTCTCTTGGTGGTAAATAAGGAGCCTACTCAAAATTAATGATATCCAAAGATATGTTCGTATTAATTTCATATCAACAATACTATTAAAACTCATCAAGTTTCTCTCTTCACAGCAATTATTCCATAGGTCTAGGGCTTTCTGATCTATCAGATCATTTAAAATTCTTGTTCTGTGAGGTTATTTTCCATGAGAAAAACATATCAGAACTATTGGGGCAGAGATCTTGTCTGAAACCAAGACATTAAACTTGGGAATGAGACCAACAATCAATTTTAGAAATTTAACCAATAGCCTTAACGTGAATTTAAACCTTAAACTGACTTGGAAGTCATAACATATTGAAAAGCTGAGAAAACAGTGGGAATTATTTCGTGTCCAATGATGGTAATGAGCTCTTGCTTAACTATAACGACCGGTTTTCGTATAACGGACAGTTTACCCCCAAAGAATTCATTTGCCTTTTTCAGTCCTTCTAGCTGTTTTGGTTATGCCTAGCCGTCTAGTTGACATGTTAGTAGCACTCCCAGTATTGTGGAAAATTGGTCCTTCTTGCCTTTTGTGGTGTCTTTGGAGGGAAGTGAATGATAGAAGTATCAAGGACGGCGAGAGGACAGTAGAGAAGGTGGAATCTTTTTTCTTCTATACTCTTATATTTGGACAGCTGCATTTGTTTTTCCTTCAGTACTTAGTTAGTTATCATGATTTTTTTTGTTGTTTTTCCCTTCTAGCTAGCTAGGTGTTTCTATTGTATACTTCACTGTACTTGGGTGCGTTTACACTTTTAATGATATTTTGTTTACTTGTAAAAAAATTCTTCGATTAGCGGGGTGTTCCCAAAATTTTAAAAACGCTTCTAAATTTTTATTTTTTAATAATAATTTTGTCCCCCCCCACCCAATCTGCTTCACTGAGAAATGGCTAGAGCTTTGTGAGTATCAATTTACCATCTTTTTAGATTGGATTGGGTCATGCCCCAAAGGTTGGTGGAGTTGTTGGCTAGCTGGAGAGGTCAGTCTTGCAGCTGCTGTAATTTAGAAGCCTAGAGGTTGGCTCATTTGTGCTTAATGTGGTGTATTTGGAGAGAGTGTAATCCTCGGAATTTCATATATTGTGAGAGATCGGTTTTAGAGTTAAAAGCTACTATATTTAAGTCTCTTTATGTTTGTATTCATTTACTTTTCCTTAATTGAGAGGTTTCTCTTGTATACTTCATGTGTACCTAGATTGCACCCTTATGCATCTTTTACATAATAAAAGAAAAAAAAAAAAAAATTCCTTTTAGTAAAGGCAGATCCTATTTTGTATTCAATAGACTTGTGGGACTCTTGTAGTCAAATATCTTTGACAAATTATGATGTCGTCGTGTCGAGGAAGCTTGTGATTAATTTATGGGATTTTCGTAGGACTGGGACCCAACAACATGTTAATGTGCAATGTGTGCCTATGTTGCTTTATTTTATTTATATAATAAGCACGTAGTCTTATTCATTTCCTTCACAAAAGCCTAATTTTGAAAGATTTCGTTTTTTGGTTGTGCCGCCACTATTATATGCGCCTCCATCATCCACTTCCAGGCCCTGGGGTTCTAGGGTTTTCAAAGCTCCTTCTCCGGTTTTCTAGGGTGTTCCGAGCTGGATTCTCTCGCTTTTCTCAGGCGAATCTCTATGCGCGGCTGGTTCAGTGCTCTTCGAGCCACGAGGACGGGGATTTGTTCTCGCAGAGGAGGGATTCGGAGACTGCTAGTAGTAGCCATGGGAATGCCGCGGCTTCCACCACGACCAGCATGGCATACTTGCCTCAGAACAGGGTGCTGGGCGAACCTCAACACGAGGCCTTCGAGGGTTGCTTGCCCACCGGCCCCTCCGACAATGGTTTGGTCTCGAAATGGCGGCCTAAGAACCACATCAAGACAGGATGTGTTGCTCTAGTTTTATGTTAGAATATTAGTGTGGATCCACCTGATGTAATCAAGATATCTCCTTGTGCCAGAATGGAGTGCTGGATAGATCCTTTTTCCATGGCACCTCAAAAAGCATTTGAGACAATTGGGAATGCCTTGAATATTCAGTATGAAAGGTGGCTACCTAAGCAGGCTTGTTGTAAGTCTCAACTTGATCCTACTGTGGAGGAAATAAAGAAACTTTGTAACATGTGTCGCAGAGCAGCCAAGTCTCAGAGAGTTCTGTTACATTATAATGGACATGGTGTGCCAAAACCAACTGCTAATGGCGAAATTTGGCTCTTTAATAGGAGTTATACGCAGTATATCCCCTTGCCAATCAGTGACCTTGATTCCTGGTTGAAGACACCATCAATATATGTTTTTGACTGCTCTGCTGCTGGGATGATTATCAATGCCTTCAATGAGCTTAATGATTTGGGTGCTTCTGGATCCTCAAGGGATTGCATTCTGCTTGCAGCCTGTGAAGCACATGAGACTCTTCCCCAGAGTACTGATTTTCCCGCTGATGTGTTTACTTCTTGCCTCACAACTCCTATAAAGATGGCATTAAGATGGTTCTGCAAACGGTCCTTGCTTCGTGAGTCCCTTGATTATTCGCTTATAGATAAAATTCCTATATGGCAGGATGATCGGAAAACACTTCTCGGTGAATTGAACTGGATTTTTACAGCTGTGACTGACACAATTGCCTGGAATGTTCTTCCTCATGATCTTTTTCAGAAACTGTTCAGGCAAGATTTGTTAGTTGCCAGTTTATTTCGAAATTTTTTACTTGCGGAGCGAATTATGCGTGCTGCTAATTGTTCCCCCATCTCTTACCCTATTTTGCCACCAACCCATCTGCATCATATGTGGTACGCAGAAGATACTTGTAACTTTTTATTCAGCTTTGTGTTTATAAAATTCAATTGGCATACTCACTTATGCACAATGCAGGGATGCATGGGACATGGCTGCTGAGATCTGCCTTTCGCAGCTTCCATCACTGATTGAGGACCCTAATGCGGAGTTCCTGGTGTGTTCCTTGGGATTTTGTTCTTGTTTGAATTTCTTACTCTGGGCTTGCAAGATATGATAAACATTGCTTAAATACTAACTGCATTATGAAGAATGATGCTTTTGTTAACCATAGTTATACTCTTTTCTTTTGGTCTACTTAAGTAGCACATGTTTATTTTGTTTCAACCTAGTCCATTTTTCACAGAACAATTGATGGCTTTTGAGGTATGGCTCGACCATGGATCCGAACATAAGAAACTGCCAGAGCAATTGCCTATTGTCCTTCAGGTGTGGCACTTCTCTTGCTCGCTATTTTTTGGGCCATTATTTGGTCATTCTTCCCTAGCTCAATTCTTGCTTTCTTCTCTGTGCAGAATGGAGTTTTGTTCTTCATTGAGTCAGTGTTTTGGTGTTCATGCTACTCTTTGCTTATAATAACAAGTCTGTAAACTAACTCTCTTGCAGGTTTTGTGTGGTCAAGGCCATCGATTTCGGGCACTGGTTCTTCTTGGAAGATTCCTTGACATGGGACCCTGGGCAGTTGATCTGGTAGTTGTTGGTGACTTTATTGTTGCTTCTCTCTTTCATAACTTAGTGGTGTTTAATATCGTGATTAACTTCATGACTTTATGTGTTTTGTAGGCTTTGTCTGTTGGAATATTTCCATATGTCCTGAAGCTGTTGCAAACGATTTACACCAGAACTACAGCAAATTCTTGTTTTCATATGGACTAAAATTCTTGCATTTGATAAGGTGCTACCTTAATCTGCTTCATATCATTTCAGCTAATTTAGTTTGTTTATTAAATATTAAGTTGCTATTTATACTCTTATGTGTACTTGAGTAGCGCTTTTCGCTTTAAAATGTTTTTTCAATTACTTTCAAAGAATATATATTTACAAGATGTTGATTATGTTGTTCTGTCTCGTGGGATGATAGTCATGTCAGGTTGATCTTGTAAAGGATGGGGGTCATACATATTTCATTAGATTTCTTGATAGCATGGAAGCATATCCAGAACAGTGTGCAATGGCTGCATTTGTTTTGGCTGTGATTGTGGATGGGCACAGAAGGGGCCAGGAAGTTTGTATCGAAGCTGGTTTGATTCATGTCTGCTTGAAGCACCTTCAGGGTTCAACACCAAGCGATGCACAGGCTGACCCCTTATTTCTTCAGTGGCTTAGCCTCTGTATGGGAAAGCTATGGGAGGATTTTGCAGATGCCCAAATAATAGCTTTGCAGGCTGATGCCCTGCTATATATGCTCCTCTATTGTCTGAGCCCCAGCCAGAGGTTAGGGCTTGTGCTGTTTTTGCCCTTGGCACCCTGCTTGACATGGGGGGTGACTCATGTAGAGATGGTACTGGAGTTGGAGGAGATGAAGAATGTGATGACGATGAAAAGATTAAGGCTGAGATTAGTATTGTTAGAAGCCTTTTAAGTGTTGTTTCAGATGGAAGTCCACTGGTTAGGGCAGAGGTTGCTGTGGCTCTGTCTCGCTTTGCCTTTGGCCACAACAAGCATCTCATGTCGATTGCTGCTGCATATTGGAAACCTCAGCCTAATTCTCTGTTCAACTCTTTACCTTCTTTGGCTCATATAAGCAGCATCAACAGTGGATATGGTAACTCAAACCAGTACACACCACACACAAATATTGTTTCATCCCAGATTGGTTCTCTGTTGAGAGTAAGCAATGACAATCCATCAGTGGTTCGAGATGGAAGGGTCTCCACTAGCAGCCCTCTTGCTAACTCTAGCATTATGCATGGTTCTCCTTTGTCTAATGATTCATCTCAAATTGCAATCCATTTATAGCATAAGCCACATTCAATAAAGCCAAAGGAATCATTTTATCATTTTTCATCTTATTTTTAACCAGGGCTGGGCGTCGGTTAAAGTCGGTCGGTATCGGTAAAAAAATTTTTGTTTCGCCAAAATGTCGGTAAAGTCAGAAATTTCACCAACTTATTTTGCCAAATTTTTGTCTCGACAGCAATAGGCGGTGGGTAAAGTCGGTACGTCAAAAAATTGAAAATTATCGGCGAAGTCGGTCGGTAGGCGGTCAGTAAAGTCGGTTTGGTTAACAAATTTTATTTCGCCTACCAAACCGAATTTGTCGAAAGAAAAAAAAAATGTTTTGCCTACCGCCCATTGGTTAATCGGTGTCGATAGAAGTCGGTAAGCTATCGGTTGGTAGGTGGTCAAAAGTCGGTAGGCGGTGAATTTGCCCAGGTGTAGGTCTCACAAATCATCCAATAGTAAATTTACAAAATAAATAGTTGAGAGATAATTAATTTAGATAATAAAGTGTAACATCCCCGCTACTTAAAGATCCTTTTATATATATCTCTGTTCATCTTTGTACATTTTTTTTCTTCAAATAATCTATAAGATCCACTTGTGGTCAGTTCTAAAAATTGCACTGTGGTTTCTTAAACCAAATGTGGAAGTAATTAAGTAGACCCTTTCCTCGCTAGGAAACATGAGCATTACAGCTTAACTACAGATTGCAAGCTTCTTTATTGACCAAAATATCCTAAATCCGACTATCGACTCGGTAAAAGCCGAGGAGGGTATTGATGGAATCTCATAACTAATAACATAAATATATTGATAATATTAACTCATTTTGGGTAGGAGAAACCACAATAGTTGTTTTTGAGTAGAAGAGATCATAAGTGAATCCAATTAAGGCCGAAGACAAACTACAAAACACGTAATAAAAGAACTACTACTACAACACATGTTCAAGGATGGCACATTTTGTAGAAGGTTTCCTTGCTATCTCCTTAACTTTGAATCACAACTGCAAGTGTAAATGCTTTTAAGATTTGAAATTTGATACTTTGAATTTTTGAAAGATAGTAGAGAACCATGTGAGAGAGTTCTCACACGGAAACAGAGGAAAACAGATATACAACTGCAAATGCTGCAATCAGCACACTAAATTAGCTTGATTGGTCTTCTATAAATATATCCCTATATTTTCCTGTGAAAGCAATACACTATATCTAAGTAGGCGGAAAAATCAAAGAAAGACTGTCTGGATTCAAATTAAAGCAACCAAAGTCTCAACTAAAAATTATATGAACTTCGTATGAATGACATTTCATACAACTATTAATGGGTATGGGTCTATTGCAATGGACTCATTAGTAATCTACTAGGCAATTGCAAAGCCAACTTAATAAAACCTGTGTTCAAGTTTTCTCACCATTGCATAAATATATCCTTATAACGAAAAGTAGTATCTTTTCTTTTACTTGCTCTCAAGCTAAATTACCATTATTATATAATTGGTTAAAATTGAGAAAAGTTGATTCCATCTAATATAACTCGTAATTGGGAGGGTCCAATAATTCATGCTCCACAGCTTCATTCTCAGATGTATGTTGTTCAACCAGAAACATGTTTTCACTAAAGAGAACTAACCAGCCATTTGATTTGTAAAATCCACATGGTTGAAGATATGAGTCCTACAAATCCAATGACTGGTTTTCTTTTTTTCTTTTCTTTTTTTTTAATAAAAAAATTAATAAAATAGCATTTCTCTTTTCACTCATACCAATTGCAATATTGATATTGTCACATGTCATAATTCATAAAGAAATTACTACCTGATTAACTGATCCATAATTCATAAAGTAAGATACAACACCCACAGGATCCATATGACTTCAATATACTGTGATGGCCTTCAATATTGATCACAATCTTTTGTTTTCAAAAGAGTCACAAAACTAATCACAAAACAGACACAATTAACAAAAGATTTAAAATACCAAAAAAACAGGATCCATGACTTCAACACCATTGCTTTCGGTATGAGTATGTGTGTTGTGCCAATCATCCCCCAATCATTTCACATATTTCAACTGGTTGGGCCAAGAAAAATAAAGAATGTCAGTCAAGATACTAAAAACTATAAACAATCTGGAAATAGAAGAACATAAACAGGTATAGATAACTTAATAAAAGCCATAAGAGCAGAGATACTTAAAACAATTACAAAATGTTTAAGAACAGAACATAACGATTTTAATAAACATCATGGCAATCATGGAGGAAAAAATCAATGGCAACAGATAACTTATCATGCATCTACCATTCACCTGCATAGGAATTAAATTAAATATAGCTATCAACTTTTAAATTTCGAGCTCAGATGCTGCAAAAGGAAATTGATAAAGAAAATATAGATTATAGCTAAAAAGAAAAAATTCCTACAAGCAACAAACTAAACAAACAGGAAACAGCAGTGATGATAGGACAGTAATGATCCACTCAATTTTGTCATTTCTTATACTAATAAGTAAAAAAATATCTCCAGCAATCATGTAGAGATGAATGATGCAATTTTTAATTTATTTAGATGATCAAGAGGCCCCCTTCAGGCCTGCCTTTTGCTTGGTTTTGGGCTAGCTCTGCTGGGAGTAAAGTTTTTACTATCTATTTCTGGAAACGCAGCTTGGAAAATCCTCCTTTCTACTATCCTAAGGAATTTCTCTTTTTTGAGAGTACGATTTAGTAGTTGAGATTAGAACCGCAAGTAGCCATTTTCTGTTCATTATATGTAAGGTAAAATTCAACTAGGGGCAAACATCTTGATATTCACTTTTAATCATACAAAGATGAACATAAACAGTCAAAGAGTTATAGCAAGCATACACTCATACAATGATCAGGCTCTCCAAAAACAAAAGATTGCCAGCAAGTTTTACATCCATGAATAAGGTTCAGAGAAAGCCCACAATCGCAGATACAAGTGCTGATTTTCTATTTCCTTCTCTTATGACATAAACAGGGGAAATAATACTCACAGTAGATATGTATGTAGCATCTTCCATGGAAAAACTTTTCTAGTTCCTTTTCCTAGACCTTCACTGCATGTTCCTCCCTTCATTCATGAGATCCCTACAAATTATGACAAACATTACAGATGGTAGGAGACATTTTATTCAAGTCAATAGATTATCATATCATGCCTGTTAATTTTTTCTTTTAATCATATCCTTCAGTCTTCTCACCAGCACATCAGTCACAAAATGAACAAGGCAATAGGCATGCTGACCCAATCCAATCAAAAGACGACTATATCCCGTAAACGAGTGAAAATTCCCTTGTACACTTTCCCTTTCAGTGAATAAAAGGTAACTCATATTCTAAAATTTCAAAAAAGTAAAATTCAAATGCTATGCATTCAGTATCCTCATTTTTAATCAATGTCACATTTGAGGGCAATGCTTCCTGACTATCTTTTGTGGCCTAGATATAGGAATGCTTCTTGACTCCTCAAGAACCATAAAAAGTAACCAAATCACAGACGTTACGGTTCTATTAGCTAATAATAGTTCAGGGCAACGCATACATTCTTAAACCGATATATCCGTTTGGTAAGTATACACTTGATTGGAATTTTATAATATTTCAAAGTAGAAACAAGATTTTTGAAACTTGATTCAAAAACATTCAGAAAATCAAAAACTTTGATCCATAAATAAGAAACTCCCACTACTTTTAATTTGACAATATCAAGCCCATAAATGCATGAAACCTACCTTTTTCAACTTAACAGTGTGCAAAATTATAGTTGTGCTACATACAAGAAGCTTATAAGTAGTTTTGCTGACAGCACTATCTATGACTATTCTTTGCTCTCTGTTTCTTTGGGATTAAAGATTATTCAGGGCAAATGGAAAAGATTGGCTACTTCCCAAACTATAGTGTGTAAACCTGAAAGGCTCTTACAATGACCTTGTCTGAGGTACTGCCATTTCATTTTGTATGTTGCTCTTCACCTCCCACTCCCTTAAAGGTGAACACAAAAAATATTGTTCGACACTTTCAGACTTTTGACTACCAGAGGATTGTTAAATAGTGTGCACAAACCTATATGATTTTAGCAAATGCAATAAGAATCGCATGAAAATATACAATACTTGATCGTGGATTGATAAATTTGAGTAATCTCCCGAATTGTATGTTGTATGCATTTGGCTTGCTTGGATTAAGCTTGAAGCCCTGCGTGGCTAAGCTTGAAGCCCTTTTGAGAAGGCTTGTAATTGGAATATCTTTGTAGTTTGGATTGGTTGTTTTTGAATGAAATTCCTTATTCATCAAAAAAAAAAAAAAAAAGAGTAATCTCAACAATTTAGAAGAATTTGATCAGAATTCATAATTTTTCCAAGCTACCAAATCAACCGAAAGCGCGAGAAAAAGAGATAGTGAATAAATGCATGCCCCATTGTCTTAGTTTCAATACCAAGAAAAGCTACCGATATGCATAATCAAATAAGTAAATCACCAAATTGCAATAACCAGGTGAAAGTACAAAATCAAAGAATAAGAAGAAGCTGAAACACAAGACCAACGTTTGGATACTGAGAAACACTTAAAAGAGAAAAATGAAGAAAATGGAGGGGAAGAAGATACGTACTTCAATTTCTATAAAGGATTCAAATAAAATGATGAGTAATATACCTGAATGATCAAAGATGCATGGGTGCTTGAATTTTCTTCTTGCTGCCGTATGGTTAACGATGGAATGTGAGCAATCTTTGGCCAATCCTCACCAGTGTCTTTCTTGAATCTTCGCAATAAGATGGGACAATCCCAAAATGTTAGGCTCTTCAAAGACGTTAGCCTACCCATTCCTTCAGGCAGTGATGTCAAACTGGAGCATTCACCAATTATAAATTTTTCAAGTGATTTGAAGTTGTGGATCCACTCTGGTATAGCCTTCAAGCTTTCACACTTCGTAAGACTAAGCTCTTGTAGAGTGGTAGCATGTTGAAGTCCTGAGGGGAGAGAAACCAATTTTGGAAGTCCATAGAAGGAAAGAGAGAGGAGGCTCGTAAGGCCATGCCATTGCATCCCATCCTCAACACAACCCATAATAGACAATTCTTGAACGGAAGTGAGATGTTGAAGGGGGAGAGACTTCAATGTGCGACAATCACGTAGCCACAACCTCACAAGATTTGTCAATGAACAAACCCAATTTGGAAGCCTTGAACCCCGATAGTAATTTAAGTGTAGATGTTTCAGATTTGGGGGCGGTTGGAAGCCTTCCAATGGCATTTATCATCGACAACGCCCCAATCATTGACATCTCCTTAAGAAGTTCTCCACTCTAAACTCAATTCATGAAGATGTTGTTTCTCCTTTAGATTTAGAGCCTTAAATTCTAATGCAACATCTTTCCCATGTCCAAGAATTCTAATCTCTAATCTTCCTCTCAGTTTATTGAGTCCGTTCAGTTCTCGTAAATCACCGCAATTCTTGAAGTGAGAACCCGAGTGGACCACAAATCTTGATAACGTCTCAAGATTATTCAGTTGCCCCAATCCACGTGGCATATAAGTCAAAGCTTCACAATAATCTATCTCAAGATGCCTGAGATTGACCAATTTTTTAATGTCTCTCGGCAATTCTTCTAGTCTGCGACAATAAGAGAGTCCTAGTGTTTGCAAATTCTGCAACCTAGTTATAGAATCTGGTAACTTCTTAATATTCTTATTCGAAGAAAGATCAAACTTCCGATTGTGGTTATGGCCAAAGGGACACCTGAACACTTTTTTACGATCTCTTTCCAAGTGCAACCATGCTTGAATTCTCCGGCTCTTGTCCTTTCTCAAAGGCCTTGTGCTTAAATAAAGACCATGATGCTTCTTCATCTAAACCTTTTAAGGAATATGATTCAACTGCCCCAATAATCCCTGCAACACTTTCCTGGCCGATGGTCTTTGCAACGATTTCATTGCGAGTAGTCACTACTATTCTACTTCTCTTGCACCACCCATCAGCATTTGTTTCAAGCGACACCATTTTCCATGATCACCATTCCACACATCATCCAACACTAGGAAGTATTTCTTTCCTTGGAATATTTCTCTAAGTTCATCCACCAATGTATCCATTTGGCGTCTGCAAGTTTCTCCTTGGCTGCAGATTCTAAGGCTTCTGCAACAATATTTTTAATATCTAAGAATTCATAGACACACACCCACATTTTGAGCTCAAAATGTTTCTGGATTTGGTCATCATTGAATACAAATTGAGCGAGTGTAGTCTTTCCCAATCCACCGAAGCCAACAATTGGAAGGATTGAAACATTGTCTTCAACGTTGGAGTCCAGCAGAAAGTCTATAACAACCTTCTTATCATCCTCTCGACCAATAACTGTTTCCGCACGTACCAAAGAATGAGTGTTATCCCTCTCCCTATTCCCGACTCGCGGCTCAACCCGGCGTACCTCCAAGTGGAAATTCTGCCTATCTGCGTTGATGGCATCTAAACCTCTTTCTCATAGCCTTAATCTTATGGCCCATTTTAAAACGATAGGCAAGCTGGTTCTTTTTGGCCTTCTCATCGCATTCACGGGTCATTATCTCTTCGTAGAGCTTCAGTGTAAATTTCATCCAGCAAGTCGTCCGCATCATACATGGCATCTTCTAGTCTTCCGAGCCAACGTTTAACTGCACGGTTCCCTGCAGTCTGTTTGTCCTCCGCATCCAGAAGCACATCGTTGATTGTTGAAACAGTGTCGGTCAGGCTTTGAAGCTCATCTTTGACATCCCAGAACAATCCGATCTGTTTGACAGCCGGTGAGCACAAAGCCTCAATGATTCGCTCCGCAACAAAGGAGAGAAGTGGTTCCGCCATTTCCTGATGGTGAGTGAAACACAGCGCTGTTGGTGGAAGGGGTTGAAGGGTAGAGTGAAGAAATGGTGAGTGAAAGAACGCTGAAAAGTGAATTGCAGAAATGTTTTTGAGAAGATTAATTAACTTGTTTTCATTCGCATTTTTCTTTTTTTGAAATTTTTAATATATATATATATCACGAATCCTCCTTTTAGAAAAGCAAGCTGAAAATGAAAAAATACAAAAATAACAACTAAAATCAAATAAAAGACAGCCAAATGAGACGAAAGCGATTCTGATAGAAAATAAGACAGAAATGTTTTTTTTTTTTTTTGATAAGTAAGACGGAAATGTTTTTTAATTTTGGCGTTTCAAATATATTCATTATTTGCTACTTTTATAACACAACACATGTTTCTCTTCAAATTTTACATTTTTTTTTTTTTTTTAATCTGATCAAAAGTGTAGGTCAGAGAGATTAATTGTAGATATCATACTTAAAAATGATAATAGTAGGACTTAGATGGTGGGAACTGCAAGCACTCCCTTAAGTCCAACTAAGCTATAATCTAACCTAACCCCACCATAGTAGTACCGATCCGCGGAGAGCCGTACAATAGTGGCCTAAACAGTGAGAACCGCAAGTACTTCCTTCAGTTTGACTGAACTATAGCGTGACCTAACCCCACCATAGTAGCACCTATTCGCTGAGAGCCGCACATGAGGGGCATAAACGGTGGAAACCGCAAATGCTCCCTCAAGTCCGACTGAATCATAGTCTGACCCAGCCTCACTAGGGCATCAATAAAAATTAAGATGGCTAATACTAATCAAACATATGTAAAAATTTACTCTTGCAAAAATTCTAACCCACGCTCTAATACATATCTAACCACTTGAGACTTCAACCCTCTTGAAAATTTCCTTCCTCAAATCTCTCATTAATAAATTCATTATATTAAATTTTGTTCTTTTTTAAAAACATTTTTGTCTAATTGTAAAATTTGTTTAGTATTTTTTTCTTTTTATTAATTTGTAGGACATTGATACTTTGTTTTTAGTAATTCGTAGGGATATTCAATTAAAAATTTTGAAAAGATATTTTCACTGAACAATAATTTAAGAAGGATATGTTTTCCCGTGGGTGACACAGCCTGATGTCTTGCAATTATTAGCCTGTGGCAACCACTTCACTCTTTGTTGTAACTTTTAATTTATGACACAATAAAAAACACTAATAAATCACACTTTTGTTAAAATTTCTCATATTCATTTACCCTATTTACTGCGCCCCAACAAACGAGAAATGCTTCTCTTCCTTTCCCAGACCATCTACCCACCATCTCTCCTCTTAATTTTTTTTTTTTTTTTTGAAGTTAAGATACAATCTCATGAAATGGTGGGTAAATGGTCTTGGAAAGAAAAGAAAGTTTGAAATATCTATGAGTTTTTAATATGTAGACTCTGTTCATAGGAGAAGATAATTAATATCTACACTTAACTTTCGTTTATAACTCGTTCGATGGTGGACATCATATTCACCTCGTAAATTGAGAAACTTTTAATATATATAGTAAGATTTTTTTTTTGTTTTAACATATATATATATATATATATATATATATATATATATATATAAAAGAGCATTCCTAACAGTCTCACCAAATTTTACTTACTAAAATAATCAAAAGTATACTTTTGATTATTTTGTCAACTCACTTTTTCAGAGCACTCATAGCAGCCTCACTACTTTAACAATCCACTTTCACTATTTCATTTAAATATTATTTTTTAATGATTTGTTTATTCTTTCTCTAACTTTTATATTTTTGAATGTTTGTATTTTCCTAATGGTCTATTTTAAGAATATTTATCTTATTTTAACGGTAATATTTTTTAAATTTGTAATATTTCCTTCATTTTCTTAGTTTTAATTTCTATTGGAAGAAGAATATGTTTTCATGATTGATTTTGGATTGTTACATGTCGGCTTATTAATTTTCACTCCCATATCAATTTTGGAAATTAAAAAAAAAACAGAGATTTTTCGTTTGCAGAGGGAGAGAGAAAATATATACTTTGATTTCATTGAAGAGGGAGAGAGGTTGTAGAGAGGAAAAAAAAAAATGAAAAGCAAAAAGGGAGAGAAATAAAATATATTTGTTTAATGAACAGGTGAGTGAATAGTAAATTTTATGTTTGGTGAGTACTATTTGTGGTAAAAGGGTTGGGGTTGGCCTAGGCACTATTCATCACTATTTCCCAAAAAAATTCACATTAAAACATTTTCACTTTTTCACTTTTTATATCAAATTATTCACTTTTTATTATTATTCAAATAAAAAAATTATTACAAAACAAAATTTTTTCACTTTTCCATACCACTTTTTCATTTTTTTTATACCAAATATTCTTACTTTTTTTTTTCATATCAATCTACATCAATTACAGTGTTTAGGCCAACCCATTCACCAAACACCACGATAGATATTTCAAACTTTCTTTTCTTTTTGTTGGGAGAAATGCTTCTCTTCATTTCCAAGACCATTTACCCACCAATCCATCTCATGAGATTGCATCTTAACTTTAAAAAAAAAAAAAAAAAAATTTAAGAGGAGAGATGGTGGGTAGATGGTCTGGGAAATGAAGAGAAGCATTTCTCGTTTGTTGGGGTGCAGTAAATAGGGTAGATGAATATGAGATATTTTAACAAAAGTGTGATTTATTAGTGTTTTTATTGTGTCAGAAATTAAAAGTTACAACAGCAGGCCAAGAGGTTGCCACAAGCTAATAATTGCAAGACATCAGGCTGTGTCACCCACGTGAAAACATATCCTTCTTAAATTATTGTTTAGTGAAAATATCTTTTCAAATTTTTAATTGAATATCCCTTCAAATTACTAAAAACAAATTATCAATGTCCTACAAATTAATAAAAAGAAAAAAATACTAAACAAATTTTACAATTAGACAAATATTTTTTAAAAAGAACAAAATTTAATATAATGAATTTATTAATGAGAGATTTGAGGAAGGTAATTTTCAGGATGGTTGAAGTCTTAAGTGGTTAGGCATGTACTAGGAGGTAGGGCGTGGGTTAAAATTTTCGCAATAATAAATTTTTTCATATATCTGATTAGTATTAGTCACCTTGATTTTTATTGATGTCTTAGTAGGGCTGGATTAGGTTATGACTTAGTCAGACTTGAAGGAGCACTTGCGGTTTCCATCGTTTAGGCCACTCATGGTCGGCTCTCAAGGATGGGTGCTATTATGGTGGAGCTAGGTCACGCTATAGATCAGTCGGACTTGAGAGAGTACTTGCTGTTCCCACCGTTTAGGCACCTCTTGTGTGACTCCCCGCGGATAGGTGCTACTATAGTGGAGTTAGGGCTAGATTATGATTTAGTCGAACTTGAGGGAACGCTTGTGATTCCTACCATCTAAGTCCCTCTTGTGTGGCTCCCAACGTATAGATGTTACTATGGTCATACCCCAGTATGATATCCACAATTAATCTTTTTTGTAAATTTGGCCTACACTTTTGATTAGGAAAAAAATAAAAAATGTAAAATTTGAATAGAAACATGTGTTGTGTTATAAAAGTAGCAAATAATGAATATATTTGAAACTCCAAAATTCAAAAACATTTCTGTCTTATTTTCTATCAGATTCGCTTTCGTCTCATTTGGCTGTTTTTTATTTGATTATAGTTATTATTTTTGTATTTTTTTCATTTTCATCTTGCTTTTCTGAAAGGAGGATTCGTGATACATATATATTAAAAAATTCAGAAAAAGAAAAATGCGAATGAAAACAAGTTAATTAATCTTCTCAAAAACATTTCTGCAATTCACTTTTCAGCGATCTTTCACTCACCATTTCTTCACTCTACCCTTCAACCCCTTCCACCAACAGCGCTGTGTTTCACTCACCATCAGGAAATGGCGGAACCACTTCTCTCCTTTGTTGCGGAGCGAATCATTGAGGCTTTGTACTCACCGGCTGTCAAATAGATCGGACTGTTCTGGGATGTCAAAGATGAGCTTCAAAACCTGACCGACGCCGTTTCAACAATGTGCTTCTGGATGCGGAGGACAAACAGACTGCAGGTAACCATGCAGTTAAACGTTGGCTCGGAAGGCTAGAAGATGCCATGTATGATGCGGACGACTTGCTGGATGAAATTTCCACTGAAGCTTTACGAAGAGACATAATGACCCGTGAATGCGATGAGAAGGCCAAAAAGAACCAGCTTGCCTATCGTTTTAAAATGGGCCATAAGATTAAAGCCATGAGAAAGAGGTTAGATGCCATCAATGCAGATAGGCAGAATTTTCACTTGGAGGTACGCCGGGTTGAGCCACGAGACGGGAACAGGGAGAGGGATAACACTCATTCCTTGGTACGTGCGGAAACGGTTATTGGTCGAGAGGATGATAAGAAGGCTGTTATAGAATTTCTGCTAGACTCCAACGTTGAAGACAATGTTTCAATCCTTCCAATTGTTGGCATCGGTGGATTGGGAAAGACTACACTCACTCAATTCGTATTCAATGATGACCAAATCCAGAAACATTTTGAGCTCAAAATGTGGGTGTGTGTCTATGATTTCGTAGATATTAAAAATATTATTGCAAAAGCCTTAGAATATGCAGCCAAGGAGAAACCAGCAGACGCCGAAATGGATACATTGGTGGGTGAACTTAGAGAAATATTCCAAGGAAAGAAATACTTCCTAGTGTTGGATGATGTGTGGAATGGTGATCATGGAAAATGGTGTCGCTTGAAACAAATGCTGATGGGTAGTGCAAGAGGCAGTAGAATAGTAGTGACTACTCGCAATGAAATCGTTGCAAAGACCATCGGCCAGGAAAGTGTTGCAGGGATTATTGGGGCAGTTGAATCATATTCCTTAAAAGGTTTAGATGAAGAAGCATCATGGTCTTTATTTAAGCACAAGGCCTTTGAGAGAGGACAAGAGCCGAAGAATTCAAGCATGGTTGCACTTGGAAAGGAGATCGTAAAAAAGTGTTCAGGTGTCCCTTTGGCCATAACCACAATCGGAAGTTTACTGGGCTCCAAAAATTCAGAAGCAGAATGGGTGTCTTTTAAGAAGAATGAACTCTCAAAATTATCTCAGAATGTAAGTGACCTCTTACCTACTCTGAAGCTGAGTTTCGATCATCTTCCTTCACATTTGAAGCAATGCTTTGCTTATTGTAGTTTGTTTCCAAAGGATTACTTGTTTAGTGAAAAAAAACTTGTTCGGCTTTGGATAGCACAAGGGTTTGTAAAGTCTTCTGATGATGAAAGCCGATGCTTAGAAGAGGTTGGTAGAATGTATTTTATGGATTTATGATGGAGATCATTCTTTCAAGAAGCTCAAACGACTATGACTGGTTTCCTGAATGAATGCAAAATGCATGACCTCATGCATGATCTTGCCATATCAGTGGCAGGATCAAGATCGTTGATGGCCACATTAGGTGATAAGGAGACAAACCTTGATGAGAAAACGCGCCATCTATCATTACTTGTTGGTTACGATAAACCTATTTCTTCATTGTGTGAAGCAAGTAGAATACGGTCATTTCTTTTTCTTAAAAACTATAAGTATAAGATTGATTGTGATGCATTTTTTTCAAGTTTCAAGTTCTTGCGCATGTTGGATCTGTCGGAGAGAAATCTTGATTATGTGCCAAGCTCTATCGGGGAGCTGAAGCATTTAAGGTGTCTTGATCTTTCTTGGAATATGAGAGAGAGAGGAAAAAGCAAAGACAAATAAAAAGGATTTATGAGAGAGTTTTTATAAAATATAGAGAGCTACATATTTGTTTAAGTGCCTCTCAAATTCTCAATTCTCGCATGTCTGTAGGTTAGGAGTCTGACACACAAACGCAGCTGAGACTCGAGAGAGAGCTACAAAGTTGAATTCAGACCGTTGCAAAGAAGGTGTGCACAGAGCACCCTTCTCTTCGCTTCTATCCCATCAAAACTTTCCTTTTAATTTAAACAATCTTTCTTTATCATTTTTTTTACTGATTGACTAGACAAGAGGCGCACTACAGGATTTTTTCCAAGGAGCAAGCGTCTGCAGAGTCGCAGACCATGACATAATCTTTTATTAAAAATGCTTTCCCCATATATTTTTACTTAGGCCGGCCCTACATTTCTTGAGGCCGAAGTAAACACAGCAACGCTAGGTAAGCTAGCTCCTACGTGGCACCTTTTTTTTTTTTTTTTTATAGAATTGGAACTAGGATCGATATCACCTCGAAATAAGTTATTGCCAACTCCATGTCCTTCGTCTCCTCCCCTTGTAGCTCTGCATTTTTTTTTTTTTTTGTTCTACACTATTTTTCTATTAAAGATTCTCTCTTTAGAGAAAGAAATTTTGGCTTGAGAAGAAGACAACAGTGCAAAAGTGCTGCTGAGGGTGGCTTCTTTCTCTGCTTTTGTTGCGAAGAACGAAATGCTTAAGTAAAAGAGAGTGTTTGGTGGGAGGAAATGCAGAGGAAAACCGTCGTTTGGAGGCTTTTGTTTGGGTGTGCTATGTAAGAATTTAATGTCCCACATAACATGGCACATATGAGTATTTATTAGGCTCCTTAAGTTATGAGATTATTTAATCCAAATCCTTAATAAAATGTTAATTAATTAAGAGAAGTGGTTTCCTATCAAATTTACTCTTACTTTGATGGGAAGTTGAGTTATAAAGGAATAAAGGAAACCGGTCCTCTCTCTGCCCTATAAATGTACTCAATTTCCATCATCTAACATCCACTTTTCTCTAAAACCATAGCCCATCACCTATTGTTATATAAGAAAACCATTGACAGAATAATACGAAAAATTGTTATATGTCCGAGTACTTAGTGACCACAGCCCAAAACAAAATAAGTTACACAAATCTCAATTTACAACAAGACATTAACTTGACAGTATGGATGAAATGAATATGCATATAAGAAAGAGAGAGGATGGATTTTAGTCATACCCTATATTGCATGTACTCTCCCATTTTCTGATCAATTGAACCCACAACTCTGAAGCATTTACTAGCCGTTCTGATTTTAGCCAAAGAAAGACCAGTGTGCTTTGCAATTTCATCATCATCTGGGTATTTCCTGTGGCTTCTGTAAAGAGCTTTTCGAGCTTTCTATATCTTATTTATTGTGCAGCTTAATGTGCACTATGAAGCATGATTTAAAAAAAAAAAAAAATGGAAAACATTTGGATCAACCTCTGGATGTCACAAAGAAAAGAGTAGCATACAGGAAATGAGGGTTCTATTTGGACGTAGAACCAAGATCTAAAAGAAGAGAGCAACATACAGGAATTTGGATTCCCCTAGCATGCTGTGCTACCATTCTTGACATTGATTTCCTTATCCAGTACTGGACATAGGTTGAAAATCGGTAACCCCTGGTATGGTCAAACCTTTCAGCACCTTGGAGGATTCCCAGATTTCCCGCCTGTAAAAAAGGGGAAAAGTGAACTTATAAATCTTCCCAAGTGAGAAACCAAGTATATATATATGTATACATTCTTAAGTTTCATACAATTATAAATCTCAGCATGAAAGAAAGCTGCACCTACAGACTTGTCATTGATGATCTGCAGTATAATCTTGCCCATATGCATTGCTCTAAGTAGCCATTGAAAAATAAAAAAGAATAAAGCAATATTGAAGAAAATATGTTGGGAAAAATATTTAAGTAGTTCATGCCCCATTGCCATCAAAACCACCACACAATCTGACTGCTTTAAAATTTCATGGCATATGAAGAGTGTACTCCACAGATTTGCTGCCACCAGGTGGCATATGAAATATATAAGCTGTATTCCCACATTGTTAATGTGTACGGATTTGTTTTCATTTAAAAATTGACTATCTAAACCTGAGTGTTAGCGATGCATAATTTCATGAAAGTTTGAAAAGCTCCTTATTATATGCACCTTTCTCATTTGACATGTAATCTAAATTATAAGTTGGTAACTAAGAATGATTGGATTTTATTCCAAATTAAGCTCCTTTGTCAAGCAATGCTTCTAACCCATCCTTTCTATTTGTCACTTTTTTTTTATTATTATTATTATTATTTTTATTTGTAAAATCTAAAAGTTCTATTCATAGTCAAAGTGGAATCACAAGCTTCAGATCAAAAATGAGTGGCTCTAAGAAGATTTATAATGCGAATAAATTTATGCTTTGAAGAGATACAAGTGTCATTCTTAAATCTCCCTT
The DNA here is from genome assembly GCA_016403345.1 of Corylus heterophylla. NCBI lineage: Eukaryota > Viridiplantae > Streptophyta > Magnoliopsida > Fagales > Betulaceae > Corylus > Corylus heterophylla. The sequence goes on along the minus strand of JADOBO010000228.1, from coordinate 76,257 downwards.
CGGAGGAGAGGGATGGATTGTTAGTGTTAAATTTGCAAAGATCTACAATAGGTCACGTATCTCAGGGCAATTTTGTAACAACCCAAGAAAAGCATTAGCTACATTTGTGCTACTACCTAAAAATGATTAGTCAATTTGGAGCTTCCATAGAATTATTTATAAAGCTCAATTTCACTTACTAATTAAGCAATGTTAGACTCGGCACTCATAAATGTCTTCATAAACTACCAACTTTATGTGAGCTCCTCATCTTCCCATTATGAAACCACGGTGTCACAAATTTTGACTCAGAAACTCCTCCACTAGCAAGAAAAAGTAACTAGGAAATCGAATTAAATTTTTCATATGTGGATGCAAACATGAGAATCACGATTTTATACAAGCGCGAGATGTGAGAGACGGCAACAACCTAAAATCTATGCTCAAGGACACATCCTGCGTGTTTGTCTATTTGAATTTATTATATTGAACATATTTTCCTTCATCCAGGCTTTATTGTTTGCCTGTATACAGAAGTATCTCATATTGTAAAACAGTAATTAAAAGAATTACTCCGCATAAGCTTCTTGACAAAAACAGCATCAACACTTTTTAATTCTACACAGTTCTAAGGTAAACAGAAATCAATTATTTATCACTGTCCAAACAAGAATCGCATCCTTAGGCAAGCTATACACCAATTTTTCAATTCAAAAAGCATCCTAGAAATTATCAACAAACAAGGTAATCCAGTATACAAGGGAAACATGCCTAACAAACCTGAAATAAGTCTTCCAAAGCTATTCCTTGACCTCTGTAGTTTCTTGCAAGGTATAGAACTAAGGGGCGAGTACTCCGTATAAGCTCATCCCTGCAATACCAACCATAATGCAAATGCTGCTGCAACACCTTTTCATCAAGTCCAGCTGCTTCTGCCCAGCAGCTCAAGCTGGCTACCCGCCCAGTTTCCTCTTCCAAAGTTCTTCTGATTCTCTCCAATTCCGCAACCACCTGTAATTATGCAGAATATAGATTTAAGAATTTTTTGGAGCATGAACAGTAAAATACATTTATGTCCAGGAAGATTAACGCTTACTCTAACCCCCCTTGACATTTCAGCCTCATTCCTGGTAACCTTTAGCCTTCTACCTCTAGAGCTTGATGCTCTTTTTACAGATGAAACGGTAGGCTTTCCAAAACGTTTCTCAATGGTTTTTGAGGGCATTGACGGAAAAGAAATTTCGCTGGCATTTTTCAATGTTCTCTCTCTTCTTGATTTTCTTTCTTTCATTTTCCCAGAGTGAACAATAACTTTTCCTATGTGATCATCTACTTCGCTTTTCATCTTGTGCTCTCCAATATGCTCAGTAGGCACATCAGACAAATCCAAAACATTTGAGATTTTAAGGGTCCTTGATAGACAGGTATTGAATAAGTTTATAGCTCCGAGTCTCCCTAGTTGCAGAAGAATATCTCTTTCTAACCCTAGCTCGTCTGAATCAACAAAAGTTTTCTCTAAAACGTGAATATTTTCCATTAACAACTTGAAATGTGCTGTCCTGTACACCTTTAAGCTCGTGGAGGAAGTACATTTGTCCTCTTTAATGAGCACTGGTATCATCAATCATGTTATGTAGACTACTGTATGACCGCTTCCTAATATTTTTATGAAAGATAAGACCTACAATAAGATTTCAAATAGCAAAAAGATAGTTGCATAATGAGTGTCCTCAAGATAAGATGCGGGTATGAAGCATATAAACAGATATGGCATGTGGACATGATATACTGAGGAAATGCTGATTCTACAATTTCAAAAGGTAGGACACAGTCTGATAGGTATATATATATATATATATATATATATATATATATATAATCGAGATATCATTTTTTTTTTTTTGATAAGTTAAGAAAAAAATTTGAACAACTTCTCGATTTAATCGAGATATCATTAAAATCGTAAGGCGCCCCCATGTACATAGGAAGTATACAAGCTAAGCCAACTAGGTAGTAGGGGTTATATAGTAATAAATATGCATGCATGTATGTATTGTATATATGCATACATGGTATATATTTATCGCTAACATTTTTGTTAGTTGGTTAATTATTCTATACACACACACACACACAATTTGTGCTTGAGATATTATTGCATGCAATTTGCCTATGAAAACTCAAACAATGACAAACCTTCATGTCTACCATTTCTGAAAAATCATTCTCCGAGAATTTTGAAGCAGCAGGTGAACACATGTATGCTTTGGAGGATCTTTGTAAGAAGCTTCACTCTCATCGAAATAACAGACACGAAAGACCGCCTTGTCAAGTTGAAAGAAGCCTCCTTGCCTCTAACTGTTCATTTTATATTCAAAAGTAAAAGTATGATATAACAAAATAATAGTAAGCATAACACACGCCAATGCCAATTTATACAATTGATGGTGAACACAGAATTAAAACCAGGCATTGTGTTTGGATCAAGAAAGTGGTTGGAAGGAATAGATGAGAAGTGAAATGGATCAAGCTGATAAATATTTTCCATGTTTGGATATTTAAGTGAGAAACATGTTACATGAGGAGGGAAGCGGAGGGCTAAACTTCCTATGGGACCTACTTTCTACTTCTCACCAAAAGTGGCGGAAGTGGCATAATAAAGCAAGTGAAATTTTTCTTTTCTCGTAGTCACGAAATACCCCTACTTAGTTTAAAAGAATAGAGAAAAGCAAAAGAGTAAGAACGCAATTCATGTAGAAGAAACCCAATCGTCCTTGTTATATCCAAACAGGAAAAGAGAAGTCATATTTCAGTTTTCAACACCTCTCTTCCCATCTCCTCTTCCCACCACTTCACTTCTTTTCATTTCTTGCTACCTAAATTGCCAAACATAGTGGGATATTTGATCTTCCTCATGCATTCTTTGTTGACGTGGAAAACACAAAGTGTTCGAGAATGCAGATCAGTTAGAAAGTATACTAAATAAAGTTATCTCACCAACTCAAGCTTAGTATCACATTATGTAGTATTTATATCAAATTGTAATTGCAGATTATAAAGGGGAAAGAGAATAGTAAATTAATGACAAAAAAAAACAATGATGAATCTATAATTAGTTGGTGTAGCAAGTTTTTTGATAAGTAATAACCAGTCTTATTGAAAGCGTAAAGGCGCCCCAAAGTACACCGGGAGTATACAATAGGATCACCTAACTAGAAAGGGAAAAGCAAACAAGAAAGTATTTCTAGATTCAATTCACCCACAACCTGATCCAATTGAGCATGATAAAGATTCACAATGAAAACTTAAGTTGTTCACCCATACAAACAACCAAACCTATTGAAATCAACTTGACGAGTTTGACTTCATCATTCTACAAAGTAACTGTGATGGAATTATAAAGCAATGTTGAACTTAAACCATGTTTGGCAAATTTCAATAAAAACGACAGGCTAAATTTTGAAAACTAATTGACAAACTCCCAACACATATGAAATTGCCAAGTCATAGGAAGTACCTGAGTACTAAATCAAAACACTTTTAGAAAAAACAAAATCTTAATGAAGTTCACATAGCAGCAATGACAACTCTTAGCACAGCCTTTCTCAAAGGAAATAAATTCAAATCACATTGTGTTTCTCGTCGGGTCATGTTAAAGTGTATCCTGGTCAAATATATTTCATCCTCACAAGATGATAACAATGTACATAGCTCTTTCAAATTGCTGTTATCTAATACCCTCCTTAAAGAGATGAAACCATATACTTCAGAAAATTACTCCGTGAGATATTACTAAAGTTCCTAAAAGAATTCATGTCTAATGGCCAAGCCCTTAGAATTAGAAGAACCCAGTTCCTAGAGCAAACTCTAAAATTCAATCGCCAATGATACTCTTTAAGGTGATCAGCTTGCGAGGTCCATTTCTGCACTTAAGTCTGCTATTGATACTTTTTTTTTCTTAGCTTAAGCATGGATTTCCAGATAATGGGAAGCGAGTATATAACTAAATTCAAGCACAACTGACTATTGCAATGAAAAATTGATGAGATTAAAAATTACCATTCAAAAATTAATCACAGCAGAACAAGTACTTTTCTTCCCATTTTTCCTTCTTTCTTTGGGAGAACATGCATGAAACGAGGTACAGAGCCAGTAAACTCACCATAAGAAGAAGAAGAAATCCTGAAGGGTGAATTGGTGAGGGAATGGGACTGAGTCGGAAAACCCCACTTGAGATTTAGCCTGAAACCGAGACCCATTGTGTTTCTTGGGACCAAAATGGCAGAGAAACCATATGTGGATATGTGGGTGGTGTTGCTCCCCACCACTGGTTCTTCATCTACGACTGAGAAACAAGTGCGCCATCTTTGCTATTTGGTTTGGTTGGATGCCCCATGATATCTAAAAACTGAGACAAAAAAAGTATGATGCTAAAAACATGTTGTCGGGCTGGACAAAGCAAAAGCCTAAAAACTTGAATCGCTTCAATATTCTGGTTCGTCAGCCCAGTTCGAGTTCAGCCCATTTCTAGAAACTTTGAAAATTCTGGTTGGCGTAGAAACGTTGACCGACATAGAATGAATGTTGTAGCCTGTAGGACAACCTTCTCGTCTAATTTCTTTCGTCTTTATATATCTTCCTGGATAAGTGAGCTGTTGAAGAGAAAGAGAGCGAAAATTGAGACCAAAATAAGAGAAAAAAAGAAAAAGAAAAAGAAAAAGACAAGAATAATTTCATAAATTAATTTGGAGAAAGTCTATGTACCTCATTTCAAACTATCACAGGCAATGTCGTCAGAACTAAAAACATTGTTAATTTTTCCCTAACCATGAAAATATCTTTTAAAAAAAAAATAGAAATTTTTTAAAAAAGGGGAGTGGAATTAAAAAAAAAAAAAAATTCTTGAATTTATAAATATATTTTTGTCTTATTCACGCAAATTTAGAGTCATTTTTGTCTTTTGATGACCTTGAGATAACATTATCCTAATTGAAAGTTTGATAGCATTGTTAACTTAGTAGTAATATGAGGAAATATGTGAATTTTTTCTAATTAATTTATAACTAACTCCTTTTTGTACGTTTTAATTTTTGTTGGTGGGCTAAGCTTTGATGATATATATATATATATATATATATATATATATATATATATATATATATATATATTGCATTAATATATATATATACAAAAAGTTGGCAACTGGACCATTCTTCATCATTCATAGTTGCCACATTTTTTCTTTCCTTTGTCCTTGTTTGTTGTAGTGGATTTCCCTTTCTCCTTCTCCATCCTTTGAACTCCTTCAAAACTTGGAGGTTTGTCAGCGGTGTGATGCTTTTAGTAAGAACATCATGTTCAAAGTTACATTGAGATTCATTTTCTCCAGTCTTTTCCAGGAGAGGACCACTTGAAGTTCTAGGTTCAGCACGTTGCTCACTACCATCTCTGCAATAGAGTTATTTTGACAAGACTCATCTACAGATGTGTCTTGACCCATCATAGTGGCACTATAAGGAGGGAGAGAACCAGTTAATGTTCTCCGTTCAGCACAATGATGGGTCAAGACACATCTGTAGATGAGCCTTGTCAAAAGAACTCTATTGATGAAGTCGGAGATGGTAGTGAGCAACGTCTTCGAACCTAGAACTTCAAGTGGTCCTCTCCGAAAAGACTAAAACTTCACAACCCACTTACATGGAGAGTTAATGGGACCATTATCCGTAGAGTATTCACACTGCATTTGTAAATGCAGTGATGTATCACTTACGGATAATGGTAATCACAACCCACTTACATGGGAGCATCAAAGCTACTGGAAAGTGATCCACATGATGGCCAATCCACTCTTTTCCTTCAAGTAATCATGGATGACTAATGGTCCACGTGTCAGTGACGTGGAATTCCGTTAAGTCAACTAATGGTCAATGGACGAAATGACTAATTTGGTCTTTATTAAAACCATATGGACCTACGTGATAAAAATCAAACCCTAGGAGAAAAAAATAAAGAAATGAAACTACAAGGTGTATTAGGTATTTAATCCATTTGTTTTACCAAAACCTATGTCTTCTTCAATTTTTTTATTTTATTCTCACTTTTTTTTTTTTTTTTTTTTTACGTGAGAATTTGATGTTTTATTTAATTTTGGAATAAATATAAAATTGTTTTATGTTGTTGGCCTAAATTACAATTCACTCCCTTTGTATCACAAATAATTTATAGATCTTGTAGTTGGCCTAAATTACAAACCACTTTCCTGCTATAAAAAATCATTTATAGGTCAAATCAATTTTCTTGAAGTAGTTGGCCTATAAAAATATAAATTTGTTTAAGACATTGTGATACAAAGGGAGGAAATAAAAAAATAGAAGGAAATAAAAACACAGAAGAACCAAAAAAAAAAAAACGCAACATAAGTGAAACAGGGATAATTGATTAAGGGATAAATACGACCGCATTAAAAAGATGGAAAGAATTTAAGAAAATCAAGTAAAAACATAAACAAAAAATAGGGAAAAATTAAAAATTTTAATATATACTATAAACAAAGGAAAAAAAAATTCAAGAAAAAAAAAAGGAAGAGCAAAATTTAAAAAAACGAAAGAAAAATCAAAGGATATGAGAAACAAAATACATCAGGAAAAAAACAAAAACAAAAACAAAAACAAAAAACTTCGTGAAAAATTAAAGGAATAAATGAAAAATTGGTAATTGTGGCTGTCCTAAATTACAAATTACTCCATGTGGTACCAAAAATAAATTATAGATCATTATAGTTGGCCTAAATTACAAATCACTTCTTGATATGAAGCAAAAAAATCAAATTAAAAATAGGGTTAATAAATTTTTGGTACACATCTCACCATTTGATCTTCATATGCAAGCTTCTGGACACATTTACCAATTCCCATCTCGTCAACTTTCAAGTTATCATGCATTCACTTGAATCATTGCAAAGTTCTTCATGCTTGTACCTTGCATTACTCTGAAGTTTCTCGACAAGAGTCTCGATTCTCGATCTATCGAACAACTTCAGGTCTTCATATCGCTAACCTAAGTCCAACTCTTGTCCATCATCCGACAATGTAACTGTTCTAATGTCATGTGAAGCATCTTTCTACATGTCTGCATAGAACTCTTGAGAGTTCGTAAATTAGACAATATGTCCATTTCAGAGAGTGAACAATGATCTTGACAGATCTTGCAAGTTAAGTAGTCATAATGACGCTAAAAACTATTATTAAAATGTCTTATAATGATTTCTTGATATCATCAATTATATTATCAATCATAATATGTACCGATTACATAATGAATGAATGAATAGAAATGACATAGCTTAAACAACTGTGAAGATGTATGTCAAAGATCATTATAAGTGAAAATTCAAATGTTGTATATTCAATTGTATAAGTAATATTTATCTTCAACATTTATTTTTGATTTTATATATAATACAATCTATAACAATATGTATGTCGAAAATACAATACTAACAAGTCTAAAGCAACCAAATGAAGATAATCATAGAAAAGCAAAGATCTAAGTAGACAGCTAAATGGACTATCATAATTACCGTTCATAATCTATTGATCAATACCACAAGCGTGCAATTCTTACATCCATCTAGGATCACATAGTACTAGTGAACATAATAGCGACTGAAGAGATAATGAATATCAATTCAACGTAATTAATATAAGCCATTAACTATACCATACAACATTAACTATCTCAAATACCTCCTAAAATAGCCTACAATAATCAATTGATACTAAACTCTAACACTATACATTTCAACTGCATCAATAGTGAACGATAATGTCATATCAAATATGTCAACTATTTAAACATATATAAATTAAATGTTATAAAATTTAAAATTTATCTTGAAAATTTCTGCTATAATATCTAATTGATTCAACTTTAAAATTCTCTAAATCCTTTATAAATTTCATTATTTAAAATTTACTAATTATTTTGTAATTTTTATATAATTGTACTTGTATAATTTGTATGTCTTTAAGAATTTATATTTTATTATTAAATGAATTAATGAAACTATAAAGTACTGTTCTGTAACACATATTGATTTCAATATCTAATATTAATGTAACTATATATACATATAACATTCATACACATTTCTAATACAATTCTATTTCACCACTCTTACCTCTAATCATTTATATTTTTTCTTAAAATTTATATAATTTAATATTATATGTATTATAGTAATTGATTGAATCAAATATTAAATTATTATATTTAGATTTATTATATATATTTTATAATTTATAAATTTCGTTAAATATCTTACTTAATTTTAATCATTTAAGATCATATAACATTTTATTAAAATTTTTAATTATTATTTTTAATATTTAGCTAACATTTAGTAATTTTATTATTTATAATATATATTTTATTTTATTTTAATCTTATATTATATATTATATTATAATATTATATTTTAATATTTATATTTCTACCAGAATTTCTATTTCTATATGAAATAGTATTCTATTATAAAATATTAAATTAATAATCATTATTAATTTCTTATCATATTGAAAATTATTTACTATTCTTATTAACTTTATCTAAGTATTGAAATTAAATATATTCATGTACATCATTATTATTAATTTTAATGATTAATTTTATAAGTTTTGAAAATTTATTCAAAATTATTAAATTATATTATTTTTACTATAAAATTTATTATTAAACTTTCAATTAATAATTTTAAATCTTATTTATACTTTATATTTCAAATTCTAATTTAAAATCATATTAAACTTAATAGTAGAATATTATTTCATATGATTGATTAAATATTTAAAATTATGTATTTTCAACATTAATATAATTTTAATGTCAAATGTCATGTACAATTAATAGATAATTTTAATGTATAATCATCATAATACTATTTATAGTATTTCTAATATTATTAACTATTCGAACAAATCAATATTATGAATTCACTTAGATAATAATTTCAATGATTTAATGTAATAGAATTTTATGTTTCATAATAAATTTAATACAAATTATATTTAGATTATTTCATTTATTATATATTTTAGAAGTTGAAATTTATATTAAGCTATTCATTCAAGTAATCATTTATATTTAAGTATTCTTTTATTGATTTAATTCTAATTTATATTATCAATTATGTGTATTATGCTTAAAGTTATATAGATCTAATTAATCTTACATTGTGAATGTGTATAGCATGTTATTATTAGTAATATGTAACTTATAATTAATAATTAAAGTTTGTTGAGAAATAAACTTATTTATAGAAAGTATAAGCAAAATGTAACAAAATTATTTTTTAATATGTTAAAATTTTATTTATTAATTTAAGTGATTGATGACTTTCACCTATTTCTAAAAATTCAATAAACTTATTTTTAATTATATTTATTAATTTTTAATAAATAAATTTATTAAGAAAAATTTTGTTATTCTAGAATGTTAATTTTAATTGACAATTATTTTAATTAATAATCAATTTTTATAGAAATCGAAATCATTAGATTTAAATTTATTTTGTGGAGAAAGGTTTATTTCAATGAAACTATTCGAAGATTATTACTTTAAGTTAGTAATTAGTGGAGAATGGTGGTAGATGTTGAAAAGGATTTCTTTGTTATAATTGTGACATATAATTTTATAAATTTAGTAGTTTTGATTAAAAAATTAAAAGAAGTTCCACTAACAATTGTATCATTGATGTCAGTAACATATTTTTAAATTAATTTTTAGAAAATTCTTTTCAATTTTTAATATATCCTTCAAATTTAATATAATCTATTATTAATTACTAAAAATACAAAAATAAGTCAACTAATGGTCAATGGACGAAATGACTAATTTGGTCTTTATTAAAACCATATGGACCTACGTGATAAAAATCAAACCCTAGGAGAAAAAATAAAGAAATGAAACTACAAGGTGTATTAGGTATTTAATCCATTTGTTTTACCAAAACCTATGTCTTCTTCAATTTTTTTATTTTATTCTCACTTTTTTTTTTTTTTTTTTTTACGTGAGAATTTGATGTTTTATTTAATTTTGGAATAAATATAAAATTGTTTTATGTTGTTGGCCTAAATTACAATTCACTCCCTTTGTATCACAAATAATTTATAGATCTTGTAGTTGGCCTAAATTACAAACCACTTTCCTGCTATAAAAAATCATTTATAGGTCAAATCAATTTTCTTGAAGTAGTTGGCCTATAAAAATATAAATTTGTTTAAGACATTGTGATACAAAGGGAGGAAATAAAAAAATAGAAGGAAATAAAAACACAGAAGAACCAAAAAAAAAAAAAAAACGCAACATATGTGAAAAGTGATGATTGATTAAGAGATAAATACGAGCACTTTAAAAAGATTGAAATAATTTAAGAAAATCAAGTAAAAACAAAAAACAAAAAGAAAAATTAAAAATTTGAAAAATATACTATAAACAAAGGAAGAAAAAAAATACAAAACAGGAAGAACAAAATTTAATAAAACGAAAGAAAAATTAAAGGATATGAGAAACAAAAAACATCAGAAAAAACAAAAACAAAAAAAAACAAAAAACAAAAAACTTCAGGAACATTTAAAGGAATAAGTGAAAAATTGGTCATTGTGGTTGTCCTAAATTACAAATCACTCCATGTGGTATAAAAGATAAATTTTAGATTATTATAGTTGGCTTAAATCACAAATCACTTCTTGATATGAAGCAAAAAAAATCAAATTAAAAAATAGGGTTAATAAATTTTTTGGTACCTGAGTTTTCACTTTTTTATTTTTTTCTCCCTGAGTTTTAAAACATGACAAATTTAGTACCCAACCTATGGGAAAAGATAGAATCACTACCTCTGTTAGGTTTCGTCAGTCCCAACTAACGGACGTCCACGTCATCGCCACGTAACTACGCTATAATGGCGACATCTGTCACCTGGTTCCATATAAGCTAATAGGATTCATCTTCCTCCTTCAAACCCGAGCTTCCTTGTCCGTTTACCCCTAAATCGCATGAGCCCTAGACCACGAGCTCCACAATCCGTTCTCTTCCTTCTCCACAATTCATTCTCTTGCTACTCGAATTGAGCTTCGATCAGTCTCACGCGTAGGTACGGTAAGGTCGAAGTCTCTTTCCTTCTGTTACCTTCCTTCTTCTTCTTCAACCCAGAGCTACATACCTAGTTATCTCCAAATGACCTGAACCCTAGAATCGAGCTTCAATCTGGTTTGCAGACGCACGTGTTAGGGATATCGAACTGTCTTCCATTCGTCGACCTTGAGAACTCGTACTAGAAAGCGCAGAGAAGAAAATGTCATAAAGTCGATTACGAGAATCCAAAGGAAAGGAATCTTCTCTCGGCTTGGATAAGGTATCTACTAAAACCAATCAACCAATCTTGAGCTTTAGTATTTTCGGTGGATACTGTACCCAAATTTCAGCTTTGCTTTTTTTTGGTGAATACTGTACCGAAATTAAGCTAGGATTCACGCTATTTTCCTTAGGAGCTAATGAAGTCATCATCTGCATCTGGGTCTTCTTCGGTGGACTGTACTCAGACGTCCTGGGTTTGTTACTGCTCGTTACCTGCACCATTGAAGACATCCTGGACTCCAGAAAATCCTGGAAGGAGATTTTGGGGTTGTGCTACCTATGATTCTAACGTGAGTAGTTTCATTGCACAATGCATATTGGTCTGAAAGTTATTCCTGCATGAAGTGAGTGTAATGGTTGGATTGATATTTTGATATTTTATGTATATACAGAGAAAAACAGCATGCCGATTTTTCAAATGGATGGACAAACTAATTTGTGAAAGGGGTATGAAAGTTATTCCTAAGCTGTTGGATAGGGTGAAAGAGCTGGAGAATGAAAACTATCAATATTTGAAAATGGTGAAAGACCTTGAGACTGAATGTGATGGCTACATTGCAAGGGTAAATCAGCTAGAGAAGGGGGATGATAGACACTTGAAAATGCTTACCTACTTAGAGAAGGAAAATGATGTGTATAGGGCAAGAGAGAAATTTCTCATGTTTGGTTTATTGTTGTCATGGTTGATGATAATAATGTTGATTGGCATTATTGCACTAAGTAAATGAGTATTTTGTAATGTATGTATTTATGCAAGTGATTAGTGATTGACTCTTGTGTTATTGCACTAATTAACTAAATGTTTTGTCAATACTGTTTCAACTTAATTTGACCAAATTATTGACATTCCAAATAGTGACCATAATTTGAGCATACCATGTATATGTAATCGAAGAAGACCAATTTGGACTATTTGGAATGTATACTGCATATTGGTCTACTTTGGACCATATTTAAACTATGCATATTGGTTTAATTTGAACCACACCCAAATATGCCATAAATTCGAATTAAACAAGTCATTCCACATTGTCCATTAACCCAATCCTGACCATATCATGAACATTCCAACTAAACAAGTACTTTCACAATCTAGACCACATCAATTGGGTAGGAGGCGGGGATCCGGATCCCCTCAAAAACATATCAATAAGCCTATTAATAAGCCCTAAGCCGTCCCCAAGGGGTAGCTCAATCGGCTGTGAACTTCGCCTCATGAAGTCGAGGTTACTAATTCGAATCCCCCCTCCCCTTTCTCTTGTGTGGACATGTAAAAAAAAAAAAAAAAAAGTAAATAAGCCCTAAGCCACTTTCTTCTTCTTTCTTCCCTTGATTGAGTAGACATCCCGCATCTTCATCAACCTTCCACCTTCAAGAATAAATTGTTCATGCATTCTTTACCTCCTCGAGGCTAAGCATGGTATCAAAAATGAGAGTTCTTTTTTAAAAAAAAAATAAAATAAAAAATAATTTATTTATTGAATAATGCAATATTGTAGCAAAGCAATGGGATTGGTTAAATATATGGCTTTTGATGCATGTATTTTTGTAGTTTTTTCTCTTTCTTTCCTAAATATAGGGAAGGGAAGGGTATTTGCTGCTAGTACTTTAATAGATTTTCTTATATTTTCCTATATTAATTTAATAACAATTTTTTGTGCATCGAAAAATATTGTAGTTAGAGCACTAGCAGCAGTTTTCCAACCATTTTTCCTCAATTTAGAGAATAAAACTATTTTTTTATTCCCGATACAAAAAACACTTCACAATAGATTCCCTTATTTTTCTTTATATGAATTAAATACTATTTCTTTTTATTATTGCAACCAATGAGAGAGAAGAGATGAGAGCGAATGAGATGTTTTATAATTTAATAATGCGTAGATGCCCTTTGATGTTGGTTAAATTTAGGGCTTTTGATATGTGTGCTTTTTTTTTTTTTTTTTTTGTAGTTTTTTTTAGGGGTGTCAATACGGTTACGGTTAGCGGTTATTGGCAATAACCGCTAACCGTAACCGCCTTAGTGGTTAGTAGATTTCACTAACCGCAACCGCGGTTAGGCGGTCAGCTACTAACCACCGGCTAACGATTAGTGAAATAGATAACCGCCCGCTAACCGCTTTTTCAAAATTGGGCTTTTTTTTTTACTACTGTAACATTTTTTACCCTCATTTGTTATTTGTATTTTTAGTATCTTCTTAGGCCCAATTGCTATAAAAAGAGCCCATATTGAAAAATCAAAAATATTTGACCTCAAATTTACATTTACTTGTACTTAATCATAACTGGTTAACAAAAAAAAAAAAAAAAAAAAAAAAAAAAAAAAAACATACAACATATATATAAAAAAATAATAAAATTCAATACAACATATAACAAAAAGTTCAACACAACTTATAAAAGAAGTTCAAATAAAACATATGATATATATGATATATATGTATTATTTGTTATTATATAATCATATGATTTAATAATCAATTCATCATGTGATATAATCATATCAATTATAGTGATAATATTACTAAAATTAGAATGATAATACATTAATACTTCAATTGTGTTTATATGTAACACATTGTTTAATCCAATGTCAATTATTTAATTTGATATTATACGAATTACATTATCATTGTACATTAATAATATGATTCACTTGAATAAAGTATTTGAATTGTCATTGAATCATATGATTAAGTATTGATTTTATAAATTTATATTATTCATATGCATATATGTATAATTATAATTTATAACATATATAGACTTATAAGTTTATAACATACATTGGCACTAAGTCTCTAGATACTTAATTGTTGTATTAGTATGAATTGGTATACTTATGTGTTATGTCATATTATTTATGTATAATTTGTTATTATGTAATCAAATAATTTAATGATCAATTGATCAAGTGATATAATCATATAAATTACAGTGATAATATATTAATACTCAAATTATGATTTAATGATCAAGTGATTATATTATATATATAAATATTATTATAATTATAATTATAAAAATATATTATATAAAAAGGTGATTAGCGGTTACGGTTAGTAAATCCAATAACCGCTAGGCGGTTATAGCGGTTAGGCGATTAATGGTTAATGCGGCAAAGTAGGGGACGTAGGGTATAGGACTGAAATATCTAGGGAAGGAGATGTGAGAAGGAGAAATCTCTGCTGCAGAAGGGCTGATGGATTCGTCAGAAGCATCGTGGAGTCAGGCTGTCATTTGGTTCCCTGTGCACTCTCCCCAACCAAGAAAAATGACCAAATGAGATGGCCAGTTCGCTAATGTAAACAGAGCATTTTTTGTTGCTTTTTTTTTTTTTTTTTTTTTAATGTAAACGGAAGATGGGTAATGTAAACGGAAGATGCAAATGGCAAGGTAAAAAAAAAAAATGCCACCCCTTACTTTCGTTCTTTTTTAATTATTTTTAAATTTTTTAATTTTTAATTACGTATATGGACACGTGTCGCATTTTTAAAGGCGGTGACATGACTTTTCGTCAAATTTTGGACAGAAGTTAGATAGAGGTACCATCTTTGTTTTTAACTATTGTTGAGGTACTATCTATAATAGAAAACAAAACCGAAAATGTAAAAAATAAAGTTGTTAAATCACATGGGGCTTAAAGGTATTTAACCGTATTTTATATTACATCAATTACTTATAAACTAAATGAAATTCTATAGTGAGTCGAAGAAGAGGAAGATCCGATAGAATATCAATATTGGCGAAAATGTTTGTCGCCATACTTGATAGAGCTCAAAACTCCTCAAGAAATAAACCTAAACGAATTTGCAAATCACCCATGGCTACTTGTCAGTGTTGGAGAAAGAGAGGGGATGAAATGAAAACTAAGAGAATCGAGAGAGATGGTAGTTTTACACCTTTCTCTGTGGTCTTCTAATCACACCATTTATAAGGAAATGCGGTCCATCCGTGGGAGTGAGGGTTAAAAATAAAATTTACAAAAAGGAAAAAAGAAAAAAAGGTAATGTTATTTTGACGGGTGAGAACCTAGGCAAATTGAAGGCAAATTGAAGGCAAACTTAAAATTCATTTAAGAAGCTGCATCTACTTGCCACGTATGAACATTATGAAAATGCACCTGCCCTTTGCAGACAGCAATAAAAACCAAGTAATGGTTCACACGCTTTTACCTCTCTTGTCTGTTTTTTTTTTTTTAGTACATTTTTGTTTGAGAAATGCTTGGTTGCACTAAAATGTCCATGTTTTGGCCATAAATGTCCACGTGGCCAGAATTTTAATTTGAAAAAAAAAAACCTCTCTGCTCTCTTCTTGATATGGTTATTGGTCTATGAAAAATTCTAAACAGATAAATATCACAATTTTATGCGGAATTAACAAATATATATCAAAACAAACATTCACCAAAATATGAACAATCACACACAAAGATTTTGGTGACGAAGAGGAAACCTTTTAGAAAACGTTCTAAAAGTAAAACCTCTCCGGGGCAGCCAAACCCAGGACATCACTATCAAAAGATTATCCAGAGATTACAGACACTAGGAACACTTACAACCCTTTGCAAGACCTTGACTCTGTAAGATCGATAAGCCTCCAACTTGTCTCCTCGCTCACAATCTTCTTCAACGTGATTCTCCTTTATCGGACCCTTCCGATAGACTTCAATTAAGCACACAATCAATACTAACAAAAATCCTCTAAGAGGAATCAATTTGGCTCACGTCAAAATAATCACTCAAGCACAGTCTCACACGAACTCTCTAGGGGTGAAAATTCGTACTTCTCTCTTCTATAATGATGTATATATACCCCCGACAAAACCCTAGACCTAACCCATTTAAAATCATGTTTTTGGGCCTAAAACTTACGGGGTGTCTGGACATGTTAATGGGCGGTCCGGACACGGCTTCGCGAAGCAAGATTTTAGTTTCTGGAAATGAGGTCCGGACCCGGGGAATTGCGGTCCGGACCCGGCCTGTCCAGTCTTGATCAATAGCTCCGATCGATGGGCGTTTGTGGTCCGATTGAGCTGAAATTTTGCAGGGACGTTCATAACACATGAATCTACATTATGAACGGTGGAGATTGGATTCTGAGCATTCTATATCAGTGTTTGAGCCGTGAACAGTAGCATCTGCATTTTGGAACTGAATTAAGCCAACAGAAGAACTAACAAACTCCCCCTTTGGCAATTCAGTGACAAAACCAAAATGTCGAGCCAATCCCATCATCTCCCCATATTTACTCCCCCTTTTTGTCACAGAATGACAAAAGGTCTTCATGTTTCCTGAAACACTTCACAAAATACATCAAGGCATATATGGAACAAGAAGACATAAATAAAACTCATGATAAAAAAATGACGTAGAATGTGTGATTATAAAGAAACATCAGCAAAACTCCCCCTCAATGTATGACTCAATTAACAACAGGAAACTGGAAATGCAAAGCATGTTTCTCCCCCTTAAAAGTTAAATGAACATACATGATAACACATCAATGACTCATGTATTGCACAATGAATATCCAAACATGCTCCAAATATGCAAAATATACATGAGACTAGAAATGGCTAGAAACTCATATTGCTTAACCCAAGCCAAGAAAATGTTCCATTCAACCTATGCTTGTGTGGTGTGTGGGTAAGCCATCCAAAGAGAAAAATTTTCAATTTACAAAATGAGGAGAAAGTTTCACCACCATGAGGTTATGACAAGTATATCAAATCAAAAGTCAAACCTTATCATACTAGGGCCTAGCCACTCTCATCCTATACAATTCTCTTTGTAAAATATTTTGCACAAGTTTGACACAGTGGAATAAATTCCTTTTGGAATATGATATTTTGATTTTATTTGTTTCACTATTTTGTTTATTTTTCTCTTTGAGAAAGTGTCCTTAAACTTTTGGTGTTTATCACAACAGAGAAAGCAGAAATTTTTAAGCCCTAGGTTCAACTAGCATATGGTCAATTTGAAAAATATGACTAGTCAAAAACCTCATATGGCTACCTAACAGACCTCACAAATAAAGTGAAACAAAACCTCAATTTAAGCTTAACTGTGCATAAGAAATAAAGCATAGGCAAAAAGTACCACATAAGCTCAGGCTTTAGGTAACCACAAAAACAAGTCCATTGATACAAATTTTCATCTCATGCATATTAAGATCATTCCAAGACGTAAGGAATTAAATTCATAAAAAGCAACATGAGAAATTAATGAACTATCTAGGTGCATAAGACAAAATAAAGAAAAGAAAGAAAAAAACAACCAAAGTAAAATATTTTTGTCTTTTTGTTATTTTTCACAAAAGAAATGCACACAAACAAAATACAATTTCAAAACAAAATAAAACAAAAATGCAATGAAAAACGAAAAACAACATGCTCTAGGATATGCAAAGATATGCAAGAAAAACAATCCTAGACATGTGGGTGACTCACCTAACATAAGGTGAGATCATCACCACTCCCCCTCAAGGGGTGAATGGTATCATCCTTCCTAACCCAAACTTGAGAAATCTTAGGTCTAGACTTATGACTTTGCTTAAACTTATCTAGCCTAGATAGCACTTCTCTCATCATTATGACCAAACCCTCACTTTCTTTCCTAGAATAGGAATTTTTATTTATATGCACATGAGGTTTCAAATTAAAACAGTGAGGTCGAATGTGACCCACTTTGCCACAGTGATGACATGTAGGGACAAACCTTTGTGAAGGTAATTTCCTAGGAGGATGCACGACTCTAGGTGTAGGGCAAGATGCTTGAGGCTCAATGTAGATTTTCTTACCTTTATTACCTTGAGGAGTCGGAGCAACTACTTGCTTTTCTTCACTTGAAGATTCTTCTACTTTCACCGGTTTAACAAAACAGTCTTTGAAGTAGAAGCACGGTTAGAAGACAAAGAAGCAGTTTTATCAAATCCTAAGCCAGATCTGTCGCTAGATTGCTTTTGAATATGCAACATTTTATCAAGCTTTTCACTAGAGAATTTACTCAAGTGATTTCTAGATGCAATCAGATCATTTTGAAGGGATTTATTTTTAGCAATTAACACATGATTTTCAGATTTAAGAGTATTGCAAACAACATGTGAATCACTCAAAGATTTCAACAAATTATCCATTTCAAGCTCAAGATTCTTAAAATCCTTAACAATTTTCAAGTTAGTATTTCTAAGCATAGAAAACTTTTCCATTAAATTGTTAAAGGAGTTTTGAAGATCATTAACCCTATTTGATTCATTATCAGGGGCAGATTGAACATCTGATTGATTAGAATCATCAGAATCATAAGATGCACCAAAAGCCATATAATTAGGAGTTTTTTCCTCATCAGTGTCACTCAATGTAATATTGAAAGCTTTTTGACCTTTTGGCTTATTACTCTTGAGGTTAGCACAATCCTTTTGCACATGACCATAGCGAACACTCATAACATTTTGGACCACGTGGGTCTCTTTCATTTCTACCACGAGTACTCTCTTTTGTTTTCCAAATTTCTTGGAAATTCTATGTTCATTCCTAAAATACCTTCTAGCTATCAATGCAAGTTCCTCATCATCTGGTGAATCCTCATCAGATAACTCATCAGAGTTCTTCCTAAGAGTTCTAAGGGCAATATCCTTATTTTTCCTAGGTTGAGGCAAGGAAAACTCATAAGTTTGAAGAGCACCAACTAACTCTTCTATCCTCATGGTATTAAGATTAGTGCATGACTCAATAGCAGTTACCTTCATTCTGAATCTTTCAGGGAGGGATCTCATAACTTTTCTAATAAGCTTAGTGTCAGAAACTTTCTTTCCTAGATTTATCATGGAATTTCTAATTTCACTAAGTTTACCAAAAAATTCATTAAATGGTCTCATCCTCTAACATTTTAATATCCTCAAACTGAGAAACTAACATTTGAAGTTTTGAAGCTTTAACAAGATTAGTTCCTTCATACGTAGTTTCTAGGATCTCCCATGCATCCTTGGCACTATCACAATTTGAAATTCTGGAGAACTCAGTTTGTGAAATTGCCAAGCATAGAGCATTCATAGCTTTGTCATTCGCCATACGAGTTTGTTTTTCAACATTAGACCATTCAACTGTCGGCTTATCTGGAGCTTTAAATCCAGATTCAATGACATGCCAAACGTCTATAGATTTTAAGAAAAATCTCATACGGGATTTCCAATAGCCATAATTTGATCCATCAAAATTAGGCACAGTGTTAAAGGTTTGAGACATCTTAAACAAGAAACAAAGATCACACTCAGGAATTTAATCCTTCACGGAGTGAACCCGCTCTGATACCAATTGAAAAATTCTAAATAGATAAATATCACAATTTTATGCGGAATTAACAGATATATATCAAAACAAACATTCACCAAAATATGAACAATCACACACAAAGATTTTGGTGACGAAGAGGAAACCTTTTAGAAAACGTTCTAAAAGTAAAACCTCTCCGGGGCAGCCAAACCCAGGACATCACTATCAAAAAAGATTATCCAGAGATTACAGACACTAGGAACACTTACAACCCTTTGCAAGACCTTGACTCTGTAAGATCGACAAGCCTCCAACTTGTCTCCTCGCTCACAATCTTCTTCAACGTGATTCTCCTTTATCGGACCCTTCCGATAGACTTCAATTAAGCACACAATCAATACTAACAAAAATCCTCTAAGAGGAATCAATTTGGCTCACATCAAAGTAATCACTCAAGCACAGTCTCACACGAACTCTCTGGGGGTGAAAATTCGTACTTCTCTCTTCTATAATGATGTATATATACCCCCGACAAAACCCTAGACCTAACCCATTTAAAATCATGTTTTTGGGCCTAAAACTTACGGGGTGTCTGGACATGTTAATGGGCGGTCCGGACACAGCTTCGCGGAGCAAGATTTTAGTTTCTGGAAATGAGGTCCGGACCCGGCCTGTCCAGTCTTGATCAATAGCTCCGATCGATGGGCGTTTGTGGTCCGATTGAGCTGAAATTTTGCAGGGACGTTCATAACACTTGAATCTACATTATGAACGGTGGAGATTGGATTCTGAGCATTCTATATCAGTGTTTGAGCCGTGAACAGTAACATCTGTATTTTGGAACTGAATTAAGCCAACAGAAGAACTAACAGTCTAGTGTGACCCATTTTATGGCTAGGTATGTAAAACAAATCAAAGCATCTTTTTTTCATAGCCATATATGAGCATTCCCTCAAGGCTTTGTGTGAATTATCTTTATTCCGAAATGAGGTTTTCTCTTATCTTGTTCAAGACATAAAGCTAGAAGTTGATTTAGCATCTGTTAATATAGAAGTAATTGAATATGTACTTTCCAGGGTGTGATCTTTGAATTATATTTCCATTGAGATTTCCTGCATTTTCTGTGAACGTAGGTATGTTCAATTCTTTTTACTAATTCAATGAGCATGCATTGTACTTTTTCTTTTCTTTTTTCTTTTTTTTTCTTTTCCTCTTGGATGAATTTTAAGATAGATATAACAATATTGTCTATGATAAAGATGATAAACCTCGTAGAGATATAGATGGAACTGGTTTAGCATTTGGCTTTGCTTTGCCCTCATAATATTTATAAAGGAGAGCAAATCACAGAGGAAAATATTGAGGTTTGTGATACTGTATTGTTTCCTTTTAACATTCAAGGAGAGCAAAAAAGTTTAGTTTATTGGAACTGATAAACACAAGGCTAAATTTACCTATTAAAAAAATAAATAATAAAACAACAACAACAAATGAGTTAAGGAAAACAATATTCTAAGGCAACAACTACGATAACCACGACCTCCTATGATCGTCGGACATCCTTATGAAATCCCATTGGACTTGCTCAGAAGCAAGAAATACACTTATTGCCTTAAAGTAAGTATCAATTGATGACTCGTGAAATAGCTCATTGAGCAATTTCATACATTGAAACCTGGGATGAGCTGATGTGCATGTGCTACGCACGGTCGAAGAAAGCGGGATATGGTCAGAGTTGACATGTGTGAGATCTGTCCTTGCCCTTGCTATTTTTTGAACTTCTTTGGGCATATTGCTACTAGGCCCCATAGAAATGTCACCATCGCCTAGCTTACCCTTACCCTGAAATGACCACTCATTGAGCATTGGTCCTTTTTCCTTACTTTTGGGACTATGACTGCTTGTGTCCCTGCTAGCCGAACGTCCCAAGCTTTTTTTCACCTAAAATTCCAGTTGTTAGAAAGTAATCAAAGCAACCTGGCAGATGGTAACTGCATAAAGCAAAAGAATTGAAGGAAATCCATCAAGGATTTGTACATTGAAAGAGAAGTAAATGAAACAGACAAGTATTATCACTCATTTGGTGAGATTGCGAAAAGCCAATAAGAAGCAAATAAAAACATTCAACACGAAGAAAAAAAAAAAAGCCTTAATGCCAAAATGGCCAACGAATGCATAGAAAGATAGCAAAACATAAGATTTTGCTCTCAATAATGCTAGAAATAATAATGGTAACAGTAATGGTAAGTATAACAATAATAGTAATCACAATAACAATAGTAACAAAGATAAGAGAAACATTATGGAAAGCCATATCTTACAAACAAGCTTTATCAGAAAGACTACCTTTTAGTGCTGCACGCTTATCGGAGAAAACGCCATGACCATCCTTTAAAGCATTCTTAACTAATTCAATCAAATATTCCTTTGGGGCCCCTCCATAGCTTAAAAGTGCAATCAAATACCTTGACAAAAATGCTCTCTTGGGCTTACGACTGTCAGATTAGAACTTAAAAATTAGAATATCGCCTTAAATAATAGAAATAAACAGTAGTAGCACTTCAACATATCTGAATGTTCTTTTCATGATAAATAATATAATCAAAACTGACATCAATACAAGCAAACCATAGAATCTTAATATCATATGACTGCTATTGTTATGTCTCAAATCATGAACAAGTATCTGCAGAAAATGATTTCCTATGTAAATTATAATATCACACTTCGTACTAATATAGCCGGTCAGTGGGCAAAATCTTTAACCGTCAACCACATCAACCAAGAACTATTTTTTATCAATTAATTTAATAGCAAGTAAAATTTAAATTGCCGTGTATTAATTTTCCATAATTAGCATAGAAAACTCAATCACAATCATCACTACTAGTTTCTTTGCACACCAACATACACTACATTGCTAAATAAATGTGTTTCACATTTCATGAACCAGCTCCAGACCACTTTGGCAACAATGGGTATTAGCCCATGATTTGCAGACATAAAGAAGAGTATCAAGTTTCAATGCACACTAGGTGTCAGCTCTGCAACTAGCAAATCAAGACATGAGGACATGTCAAGAAGGTGAACTTACTTAGCAGTCTCAAAACAAGTGTCAGACATAGGAGATTCAGGTTTCATGTCCTCAAGTGTCCAACATGCCAATTTTCAAATATAAGTGCCTACAAATCATAGCAATTAATGGTGTCTCTGCCTCATGAACCCCATTTAAAGTCCTCCATTGAAGACTAGACTTGAAATGTGGTAGGGAGGTGCGGGAGTTGTAAGGTTGCTGTCGCTAGTTAAAAGGTTCTTAGCAGGGTATTGTAGTTTTCAACAGAGTTTTGAAGTCATTGAGCATTTTCTTTCATTGACAATGGACAGTATTATTGATCTGTCCGGCGTGGTACCTTCTTTCACTACCTCATGGTACAGGGCCAACAGAGTTTATTGTCAAACTTTTCTCGACATGTAAAGATTTGTTGGACTTCAAGGGCAATTCCATCTCACTAATACTGTGAAAATCGACACATGTTCGGTTGGATTTTTCTATGATCAAAATATGTGGGGTCTAAAACCTTTCTATGAACAAGAATCTCATAAACTTTTAAATAATTAAAGATTATATGCGTCATCTTATAAATAGAGTTGGTACTTCTGTCTAAAAGCTTAACGGTCCACTACATCAAACTTATCAGTGGCTGTTACATGTCTCATATGTCACACTAATATTATTTAAAAAGAAAAATTTAAATAAAAAATCAAGGCTAGCCAAAACCACCCACCGCCACCCCCTAAATTTTTTCTCCCATGTGCCACATTAATATAATTTAAAAATAAACAAAAATTAAAATAAAAAAGAAAAAAATTAAGGGGTGGCTCGACCACCCCCTATGGCTAGCCAGGTAGTAGTCAAACCAACCACCCCTAACCATTCAAGCCACCCCCATTTGGCCAAAGGGAGTGGTGGAGCGAGTCCCTAAATTTTTATTTTTTTATTATTATTTTAAAAAAATAATACTAATATGGCATATTGGACATGTGACAGTCACTGATAGGTTTGACGTGACAATCATAAAGTTTTTGGACAAAAATTCAGGAAAGTACAAACTGTGTTTGTAAGATGTTTGCATATACCGCCATTTGTGACACTTTTGCAAATTGAGATAGCTATTTGAGAATGAGGCAAAGAATAGGTACTAAAAAAAGTATTTATCCTGAAAAACTTTAACGGTAAGGGAGATACTACAAATTAGCTTCATAGTTTAGGTGAGAAAATGCAATTTACCCTATTTACATATTGATTCAATTGTTGCCCGGCAATGGTTGACTCTTCATCAACCCCAGGCTTTACCTACATGCAAATAATTACATCGCATATTTCTAAGATACCATCCTAGGAAAACTTCTTGCACCGATCGAAAGCAATTCACTTACAAATATCAGCATGAAGTACAAAAATTTAAATATCCTTTTTTTTCTGAATAATTATGATTTTCCTTTTCTCCATTTTGAACCTGGAGCACATCTGGTAGTTCCAAAAATAGGCCATTTTCAAAGTAAATTCAGATTAAACGATACTTTATGAACAAGATTATAATGGAAATAACTGCCATGTCAACTGAAGAGGACATATAAATTGCAAAATCAAGTAAAAGTAAGGATAAATACCTTGTTCCTACTATCTCAAATGAATTCTCCGCTCTAATATTTGTAAGTTTTGGATCTGTCCAAACTTTAATCATTGAAGGTCGAACTTGAATTGTTCTAGGCCGAAGCTGCAAGATTTGAATACAAAACACCAAAAGGGTATGCAATATAAGAAGAAAAAGGAAACTAGAACAAGACAATAAATAGAGAAGAACAGAGCTAAGAGCCTCAACAGCCAGTTAGGGCGCGAACTTCAACAAACACAACGTATTAGAAATCAAAACTAAAATTAGTTCCATTTACCCTGAAGTGATGTGCATAGTGTATTACACTAACTTCAGAGTATAAGTGCCGCGACCTACGAAAAATACTAGCTACATATGTTCTATTATTTCAAATGGACTAGTCAAGTTACAATTAGAGCGTCTAAAATCACTTATAAAGCTCAGTCTCACATGATAAAGAACCAATGTGGAACTTGCCACTCATGTAGTAATATCTTCACAATCCACCCACCTAATATGAGACTAATTTTTGGGGGTGTCACAATCTTTCCCACTCAAATCCCTAACGCCTGCTTTAGGATCCACATCATATAATGCCCAAGCACCACATGGTATTACTACTTTGCTCTTATACCATTTTTTAGAACTCAGAGAAAGGGCTAACCACATCTGTTCTATTATTCAAAAAGAACTAATTATAATACAATTGGAGTTCCTCAATTCACTTATTAAGACCAATTTCACCTAGTATAGAACCATTGTGGGATTTGACACTCATGCAACACCTTCGCAATCCACCCACTTAATGTGAGACTAATTTTCTAGAGTGTTACAATAAGTTTCTAAATTTACATAATTATTAGAAATAAACCTGTGATTGAGGTTGACTGATATTCAATTATGAGTGTTAGAATAGATATTAGGGTTTGAGTCATTAGGGTTTCAAAGGTAGTTGGGTCTTTGTGTCAGTAGGGTTTAGTCTATATATTTGGTTGTTTGTATTAAGTTTAATTAGTTGAATAATATAATAGCCTCCGCCTTTTGTGTCTAAACCGTTCATACAAACTATAACATGATATCAGAGCCTTAGGGTTTGAATCCTTTGCAGTAGTGTTTTTCCGCTATATTTGTCTTCTTGTTGTTGGTTTTTTTTTTTTTTTTTTTTTTTGTTCGGTTGGCAGCACGGCCCATGTGGGCTTAATGCCCCCCACGGGCAGTACCTTCACAGAGCTCTCCATAGCACTTTTTTTATTTTTTTTTATTTTTTATTTTTTATTTTATATATATATATGGTGACCGGAAATCTTCCGGTGAGAAAAAAAAAGAAAAGGTATATATATATATATATATATATATATATATATATATATATATATGTAAATTTTAAGACATACACTAGGATTGATCAATGTTCAATCGATCCTAATTTTTTTTTTCTTTCCCTCACGCCTAATTTTTTTAAAATAATTTTAATTTGCAATTAATGGCCAATTTAGAAGTTTATAAAAGTTTTGAGGGTATAAATGATATTTTATCATTTTTAGGTTAAAATATAATTCACAGGATCGAACCTTCTATTTAAATTGTTTCAATCATTTGATTCTATCACAATCAATTAAACTGATTTACTTTGTTTGTGATATCCACTCTAATGCTTTTTAACAATTGGGTTTTCTTTGATTTTCATATTTAAAGTTAGGAATTTGATAGCTTTTGGGTAGGAATTTGATCATCCTGATAGGATTTTCATATAACTATGTTCCTTTTTTTTTTATTGGAAAAATTTAAAATGGCCCCCCAAACTATCAGCCGTTCGTAATTTAGCCCCATAATGTTTAAAATGTAATAAAGTAGCCTCTAAACTACCAAACAGTTGCCAAAAAACGTTTGGTTGGAAATGTTGTGTTAAATCTCAACTTTTGTTTGTTTTCTATTTAATCCCAACCATTGGGAGATTTAACAACACACAGCTCAAAATAGATTTAGACAAATCCAATATGATTGGATTTGTTAGGAAAGTTCAACTATATGTACCACATGACTCAATTACTTGAAAGAAAAAAAAATCATGAAGATTGTGTTTAATGTTTAAAATCAAATGGGAAAAACAAATAAATAAATGCTAGAAGATGGAAAGTTTCTAAAATAATTCATTCAATTACAAACCCCTTTCTTTATAATTTTTCATTTTCTCCCTTTTCAAGCCTTATTAAAATTTGAATTATTCTCTCCTTCTCCGTAATTTCGCTATTTGCCACCTATTCAGTCTTTTAAGTTATTAAAATCCTTCTATGCTTGATCAGCGAAAAGAAAAGGTTAGTTACCAAAAACTTAGTCAATGACTTTCATTATTATTTTGTATTTCATTTTTGGAAAATTTTGGCAATTAAGAAGAACGAAAACATTCTTGATTTTTTATTGGCCGTCAATATATATGCTTTAATTAAGGCCTTTACTTAATTTTAAAAAATGCATCAATATTTCCAACATTCCCAAATAAATAAGGCTTAAAAAATCGATAACAATGAATAAGGGATTCAAATATGCAACCCTAATTATGTTGCACATGTCTAACTGGGGAAAAAAAAAAAAAAAAAAAAACGAAAAGAAAGAAAAAAATCTAGAAGATTGTGTTTAATGTTTAAAATCAAATGGGAAAAAACAAATAAATAAATGTTAGAAGTTGGAAAGTTTCTAAAAACTTTTATTCAATTACAAATTTGGTTTTTTATTTAATTTTAAGAAATTAATATCAGTAGATGATGATAGTTTGTAAAACAAATGTCTTAATCTAGAAGGTTTCCTAAAACATGATATCTATTATGATATTGATGGTTTAGATTTATTTTCAAACTTAAAATTTTAAGAAAAATTTTACAAATAGAAAAAAGTTATCCGATTGACATATTAAATTATATAAAAATATATTGGGCCAGCCCTGTATTACTCCATGCAATTGATGAATTAAATTAAGTTTAGAATATTTAAATAATGAAACTCCATCTAACTGTATAAATATATGCATAATTGGGCTAAATTGACTTCTATGATTTAGTTGTACCAACATGCATACATTTTATGTAGCCAAATTGATAGTCTAAGGATTTAGATACCATCATTTCTTCACGAGCTTTTAAATGAATATGACTCATTGGTATGTTAATTTAGTATATTTGGTAACAAAAACTAGGGGTGTCAACCCGGTCCGGTTTCCCGGTTTTTGGCCAAAACCGGAACCGGAACCGGGATACCCCGGTTCTCGGTTTTGGGAAACCGGAACCAGAATCGAGACCCCGTTTAACCGGGGTCTTGGTTACCGATCGGTTCCGGTTTTACCCGGTCCAGTAACCGATTTTTGAAGAAAATTGGTTTTTGGGCTTATTTTAGGTGTGGGGCCTAAAATAAGCCCCCCCCCCCCTTTTTTTTTTTTTTTTTTTCATAAGTTGGCTTATTTTTTTTTAAAAAAAAATTTATTAGTCTTTTTGTCTAAATTAAAGAAGCTTTGTTGTAATTGTTCCAAATAATTAAAAAATAAACCTGAAAATGCCCAAGAATCCGAAAAAAATCAATGTTTTTAATCTGAAGTACAACAAAACAGTAAAACTATCTACACTAAGACTCCTATCAGAACATCTGCAAGCAAACTGGCTGCACTTCAAAAATTTGCATTCTTCACTCCACTATTATCCGTATCTCTGCAAAGTAACTTGGCTGCACCTCATTACAGACTCTGCATCTGCAGCAAATCACTCAAAAACAGCAGTTTTCATCTGCATCCCAACATATTCTGAAATTCACCTATTTGCGGATTGATTTATATATGTATATAAAATATAAACCCGGTTCCGGTTTTCCCGGAAAAAACCGGGTACCAAAAACCGGGTACCGGAACCGGGTCCCCGGTTTCCCAGTTCCTAGTTTTCCGGTTTCTCGGTTTTCCGGTTCCGGTTCCGGTTCCGGTTTCCCAGTAATTTTTGACACCCCTAACAAAAACATATGATAATCAGATAATTAGGATTAAATAGTGCATATGTGATTGGATAACCTATCAAAAAAGAAAAAGGCCAAAAAAAAAAAAACCCACTAAAAAAGCCCATCCCAAAAAACAAGTCCCATAAATCGAAGCCCAGAAAATCCCATTCAAATCCAAACTCTGGAAAACAAAAAAAAAAGTAACCCAAAAAACGCTCAAGAAATCGAAGCCCAATGAAAAAATAGTCAAAAAAGCCCAAACAATAGAAGGCCGAAAAAAAAAATTCAAAAAGACACCGACAAAGCCCAAAAAATTGCAGAGTAGAGAAAAAAAAATAATAATAAAAAAAAAAAGGAAAAAAAAAGCCCGACCACCCTAAAACCAGGGGAAAAAAAAAAGGAAAAAAAAAAAACTTAAAAAACACTAAACACCCTCAAATCAGTAAAAAAATGAAAAAGAAAGATTGTGTAAATGAAAAGAAAAAGTTTTGATGGGATCGAAGGGAAGAGAAGGGTGCTCTATGCAATCTATACAAACATGGAAAACCTATCCAAAAAAAAAAAAAAAGCAAAGAAAAAAAAGAAAACACCACTAAAAAAGCCATCCCAAAAAAGAAGTCCAAAAAACCGAAGCCCAGAAAATCCCATTCACTGGGCTTCGATTTTTTGGGCCTTTTTAGATGACAAACCCCTCGCCATTCACCTCACCACTTTTTCAAGCATTATTAGTTCAACAAAACTACTTATCGCATCACAATTATTAGCCAATAAAAAACAGAAATGATCATGCAGATATCGAGATTAAAATTATACTCAAAATCTAATATTAAAATAATAATAATAATAATAATAATAATAATAAATTGTAAACAAGAATATGAGAAGGGGAATAGACAGAAAACTAATCCATATGTTTGACATTGTAGTGAGTTTCCGACTAAGTATTCAAAGTACAAGCCTCGCAATCCTAATTCATAATATCAACCCTTTTCTGCTTTGCACACTATACAGAACTATGTTTTATGTGACAATTCCTTGAAAATTACTTATTCACCATTCCATTAAGTTTATATAAATATGATGAATTTAAAAGAGGATGACCTCCTTAAACATTATTCTAAATCTAGACTATAGGGTCCGGGTCACCCGAAGAATCTAGCGACAGCTTTGGTGACCCGGACCCTATAGTCTAGATTCCGGCTTTTTGGTCACCGGGACCCTATAGTCTAGATTTCGGCTTTTTGGTGACCCGGACATAATAGTCTAGATTCCGGCTTTTTGGTCACCGGGACCCTATAGTCTAGATTCCGGCTTTTTGGTGACTCGGACCCTATAGTCTAGATTCCGGCTTTTTGGTCACCTGGACCCTATAGTCCAGATTCCAGCTTTTGGGGTACCCTAAGTTGCTAATGCCACAAAACTCGTTGCTAATGCTCCAAAACTCGTTTATGGATTCAAAACTATAACCTAGAGGGGGAAGGTGAACCCTTTTGGGGATGGTATCATATGTTCGTGCTAATGCCTCAAAACTAGTGCTAATGCCTTAAAACCCTATATTCCAGCTTCCGGCTTTTGGGTGACCGAAACATGAAAAACCCTAAAAATGCGATATTGTAGATTCCGGCTTTTTGGAGCCCGAAATGCGAAAAACCCAAAAAATGCGATATTGTAGATTCCGGCTTTTTGGTGCCCGAAACGCGAAAAGAAAAAGGTTCTTTTGCGATTCATCTGTAAAGAAACATTTCAGACGTTCAGTATACCTTTCTAACTAAAATAGATGCTGTTTTTTTTTTTTTTTAGCAACTTCTCTGTTAGGTTTAGGGTCTTTGGGATTGCGGTTTTAATAAGTGCGACTTTAAAAATGTTAAAAAATACTTTTTTATAAGATATTTTATATGAAATCATATTTTTGGTTTAAATTTGGGCTTTTTTCAAATAAGCACCATCTAACCAGCTTATAAAAATCTTAGTTTTTTTCTTCTTATTTTAGATTAAGTATTTTTTAAATCGTAATGTCAAACGCCTTACATTTTGCAATATATTTTAAAAACGCAGATTATTCTTACGAAATTGCAATCCCCAATGCACCCATAGTACACTTGTAAAGTGTCTATAATGCTATTTCTATGCCTCAATACACGCTTTTATTTGTTAGGATGATTTTTATTTTGTTGGAATAATATAAAAAATCCTCCAAACTAACCACTCCACAATGTCAAAATGTCCTAAAATAGCCCATCAAAATAACAAGAGTAATTCTACACAGCTCTGTCTCTCTCTCTCTCTCTCTCTCTCCCTTTAATATTCCACATAATACCCTTATTATTTTAAAAATAAAAATAAAAATTAATAATAAAAAAAAAAAACTAAAAAGAATATTATTTTTTTAATTTTTTTTAATTTTTTTTTTTTTTTTTTTTAATTTTTTTTTTTTAAAAAAAAGGAAAAGTGTGGCAGCCGGTTGGGCCGACCACATGGTTTGATTTTGCGTTTATCCATATTTTTTATACGGCACGAGCGATTTGTAATTTAAGCCAACTATAATGACTAATTTTTTATTTAGTCCAAAAACAATTTGTATTTATTCAACGCTTGGGGTTTTTTTTTTTTTTATTATTAATTTTTTTAATTTAGTTTTTAAAAGAATATGAGTATTATAGGAATATAAAAGAATATTAGTTATTTGCTAAACTAGATAACGTAAGTTTTGAGAAGTTATTTTGCATAAAAATTTGGCTCTTCTATTGAGAATACTCTTAAGAGCATTTCCCGTGAGTGGCCAAAATAGCTATTGAAAATGTATAAATTTTTATTTTAATTACTTAATTTTTATACACATTCCAACAAATTCTTTATTTTACTATATATTTTCTTTAAGTATTCTCTTGTGTAGGAGATAATGTGAAAGAAAGTGGGGAAGAGAGATTGAAAGAAAGAAATGGAGAGATAGAAAATAATAAAAAATAGTAAATAGACAGAAGAGTGCATATTCACTATTACACTATAAGAAAAAGAAAAAAAATGTTAAAGTAGCTACTGGACATAAAAAATAGCTCATAATAGAGCATTTCCAACTAAATAGACAAATGACTTATAATAACTTTTTTATGTTTTGTAATTTATATTTATAATAACTAAAAATGTTAAAGTAGCTACTTTAACATTAAATGTTAAAGTATTTCTTTGGGGCTATAGCAATATAGAAAATATGACCGCGACAACAGACAACAGTAGAGGACAGATGACCAAAGAAGCAACCAAATCACCCTGCTATGACACTTTGTTAACTTCTTACAATATCTCCATCCCCGCTATACTAGTAATACTACACATGCAGGCAACAGGATATTCATATCATACTTCTTCAATCCGTACAATCCTCATGAAGCATCGATCCAGAACAAACAACAGGATCTCCATATGAAAGATTTTATGAAATATTATTTCCTCGATCCGTACTAATATTCAGGGGCTTCACATATATGTACTTATCCTTATACTAGATTAATTGGACAGACACCGACTAGGGTATGAACATGATTCTTAATTACGAATATATATATATAGATTAACCCTGAAATCATAAATTAATGCTTTCACAAAGAAAATGGCGACAGATCGATATACTTCACAATTTAAATATATATACCATATTTTATACGATAATAATACATATTTACACTACAATACTTCATGTCCTTTATTTATAATTATGATACAATATACCAATATCCCGTTAATTAAGGATCTCCCGTAAAACAGACGGGAGACTAAGAGTGGATCTTTCGCCTGGTTTCATGGCATGGTACTTGAGTAGTAGGGCTGGACCTGCAACTCTCCATGCAAAGCCACAATAACTGGCAGATTTTCTGCTCTTAGCAAAATCATAAGTGATGTTATATATTGCAAGAGCCTCACTAAAGATTTCTTTCATCCCCCTTTTACTCTCTTCAAATTCCGCAGCGCCATACAATATCTGCCAAGAAAATAGTTAGCAAAGCAAGAAAAGGGAAAAAGGGGTTTCAACTTTCAAGGCACAATTTACTTTTCATAGGAGTGCAAATTTGAGAATTTAAGAAGAATAAACTAAAGCCTCACCTTCTTATACTTTTTTATGACTTCCTCAGCAGCCTCATTTTTGCCCTCAGCACCATTACACAAGGCGTTAGTCATCTCCTGCCTATATTGCTTGTAGTGTTCTTTCCATTTGTTCAAGCATGCTTTAGGGACTTTAACATCAAAACAGGGGAGTTTCCTAATTTCTGAAGAGCACGACATATATATATTAGCATCATATGATGTTCAAGCCTTCTAATGATACGATATTATCATTTTCATCAGCAAACAATATAGAAATGAAGAATGCAGTAGAACATAATTTGAGGAAGATAATTTGACTCTCTTCTATCCTCTAAACATTAGATTTGTCCTATTTTGGCTCACTTATAGCATAGAAAATCTTCGGTCAGCGTACCACGGGGGAAAGAATAATTGCCTTCTTAATTTAGAAAATCCTCACCTTACACTAATGGATCTTCATATTGATATGAATTAACCGTATCATATATTACACCCAAAATAGATGTAGAAGTGTAAGAATTATCCCTCTCCATATAATGTGAAATAAATCTGCCTTCAATTCTTTTGGAACTTCAATCTATTTAGAAAGAAAAGGGCAACAAAAAAAAAAAAAAAATAGTAAATTGAAGGTAGAACCAGTCACTGCAAAGCGACTTGGGAGATCATGGATCACGAAAATAAAACAGCTAATAAAGCAGCAAAGCCATTCAGATTTTATTAATTATTGATCGCTTAAGTATACTTCATCACATTAACCACCAAAACACCTATTGATAAGATTGTTGCCTTAGAATTTGCTTAAATCAAATTCATTTATATCCGGAGGGTAACAACTTTTTCTTTCCATCCATCCTCAAAATTTGAGACAACACGTACATCCGACAAGCAGGAGGCTGAACAAGAGGGCTTACACTCAAGACAGCGGGCATACTATATATAAGCATTAATTGATTCCTTGAATGCAACCAAGGAATTAGCTCCATCACCCAAAATATAGAAACATCTTCTATAAGGGTATAATCACTATATTGAGTACAAGCAACCAGGGGTTAATATGTCAAATACATATGAGCAGAACGGTCTCCCACACATTATTGAGTGCAAATAAGGGCTTCGGAACAAATGCTGTAGGAAGTATCTACGTATTTTAAACCACCAATTGAAGGGAAGGCACGATTATCTAGAAATTATTTTTTTTCAAAATTTTCTTATTAAATTCTCCTAATCTTAATATATTACCTATTTTCATGAGTTTTGACGACTCTGCTTCGTCCTGTCCTAAATTAATCATCAAGCGCCAGCTCATGCAATTTCTAATTCAAAAAATTATTCATTAAAACAGCATGCTTCTGCTTCGGCCAAGTGAGCACAAGCCAGTGCCCTGCAATTGTCGGTCAAAAATGCTCTTACATAAGTAGAGGATAGGTTTTTAATAACAACAATGGCTTGGTTATTTGGCATACGTCACAAACAAATCAAACAAAGCCAACTACCATGACAAATAAGACCTTTTCTGGCTTTCATTTGGTTAAAGGGTTCTCTCCGCAGGATTTACCATCTTTCTCTTTTGCCCATAGCTCATCCCCCTGTCCTCCATCAATCCCTCTAGTCCAGAAAATGAATCCTATTCACATTTAATTTCATGTAAACACTGAAGTCTAATCCATGACTTATGCAGAACTCAACTACTGAAAACCTAATACAACCCCCACCGAAACAACTGGTATGTGCAGAACATGCTGGTTCACAGGTTCAAAGCCCTTTCTAGTCCCCTCTATTATTTTAATACATTTGTCATCTTTGCTGGTTGCTGCATGACCCACATGCAATCTACTGTAAGATCAAGCTTTGAAGTTAAAAAGGCTCAAAAGTCAGGTACCAGGTGGTGGTGAGCCTTGAAAATTTTCAGCCTGAAGGTACATGATATAAATAGTTCACAAGTTAATCAGCCTAATTTCATACCTAACCATATTGGAACTGGTAGAAAGTCCCGAGTATCTAGAAAAAAGATACATAACTAACCTTTCATCCACCCTTTTTCGGTGCATCTAAAGCATCATAGTAAATATCAATCAACTGAAGTATCTTTGCCTTCACGTGATCTCTCTTCAATACAATCCTCTCCCAAAATCAAAAGCCGATCCATTAATGCCAACCAGCTATCAGCTGCCACACTCTTAGCATAGCTGTAAACAGCGGAGAACATCATGGTTTCATAAATGATAAAGGTTGATCTTCATTCCAAATTCTTGACGTAAACAATACCTAGGAAACCCTACAACTTGATTGTGGAATGAAAAACCGTATTTATATGAATTATGTCTGATTTAAGTTTAGTGTTACAAACGCATTGATATAGGACGATATTTACCTTTATTTTCAGTAAAAACGAAAATAAAGAAAATATCAAAAATAATATTTGAACAGCGCCGCTTCATCAAAATTTTAGCTATTCTCAAACAATGGAAGTACAAAAAGAAAAGAAAGATTGCCACGATTCCCGCTAATTGTCAATTTTATATTAGGATTTTATTTTATTTTATTAGGACTTTATTTTCTTTCCTTATTAGGATTAGGTTTACTATTACTATAGGATTAGATTTACTTTCTCTACTAGAAGTAGGTTTACTTTCTCTATAAGTATTTCTCTTCTATAAATAGGCTTGCCTATTATGTAAAACTCAATCAATTGAATTATTATAAAATCAGAGAATTCTCTCTCAAATATTCTGCGGAGTTTTATCCTTCTTTTAGCTTGCGGGCTTGTTTTTATCTTTTTGGGTAGAAGACGAAGACGCTTCTGCTTGCAGAATCAAAGACGTTGCTCTTTGATCAGTTACCTTAGTCCTCCGCTACGTCAGTTGGTATCAGAGCAGGCTTTATCCTGATCATGGCCAATTAGCGCAACGGTGACAAAATTCTCCAACAACGCCCCTTGTAGGGGAGGGACTCTTTCGAGAGCCAAATTCATGGGGTATCCAAGCCGGCATTATCCGAATTCGATGGCCAACTTATACTACAACAACTTCTATAACGACGCCGTTCGTGAGAGGGATGTTGTTTTGAGAAAGCTGCTTATAGAAATTCCGAGCTTTATCCTTATATCTAGTCACTTGTTCTTTAGCTCGCAAGAATTTCCTCTTAAAACTTTCAGTCCTTTTCACAGCAGCTTTAAGCTTCTTTTTTGCTGATTTTTGTTTTTTCCCAAAAACTAGAAGTTGCTCCTCAGCTACTTTCAATTTTCCTTCGGCAACCTCGGCTCTGGCACATTGGGTAGCAGAGTATTTTTGAGTCTCTTCAAGTTCTTCAGAAATTGAATTAATACTAGACTCTGAAGCTCGGCATTGTTGTTCAGCATCAGCAAAACTCTCTTTCAGCCGAGTAGCTCCATCCTCAAGAGTCGAGAAGTCAGCCAGCAAACTCGCGTATTTTGCCCTCTCAGTAGCTAGTTCAGATTCCAAATTCTGAGACCGAGAAACAACTTGAGCACTTTGAGCCTCCAAACTGGCAACCTGCTCACCCGAGAGAAGGAGTTCACTCTGTTGATGGGATGACAGCTATTTCAGCCGTTTTATCTCAGCCTCAGCATCTTCAAGCCTCTTATTGGTATCTTCAGTTTCCCGAGCCAAGCCCTCTGCAGACCTTCTGAAATGGAGATAATAGTTCAAACTGTGCATTGATCCCTACAAAAGAAAAAGTGTTAGAAGCACCAACATTGTCTTTAAAAGGAATAGAAAGATGAAGGACAATTTACCTCCAGCTGGTGGTACAACATGTGTTCCATCACCTCTTTCGGAAGCTGAGCTCTAACCTCTGGCGAACTATTGGCTGCAATTAGGTTTACCAAAGCAGCAAAAGGGTTTCCGAGCCAATGGTCAACCAGCCGAGTAAGGGGCTCCCCAAATGACCAAGTAACTGGGTTAGGTGTGCGATCAACCAGGGGGTCTGTTGATTTTGAAGTCTCGACGGGATTCTGTATTGGTCCACTCAGAGGAATATCTCTCGGCGGCTGAGCTGAGCCCCCAAGGTTGGCTAAACTTCCTTCAACCTCATCCACAATTGTAAGAGACTCGGTACAAGCTCATTCGGGAGCTGCATGGGCGCTGATCACCTCTTCAATTGTATGAGGCTCAAAAATCATAGGCTCAGGAATTTCGACACATCATCAGCAGGCTCCGTAACCGAGGGTTCAGTGGTAACTGGTTCTTCAAATTCAGAGCCACTTGCCTGTAACTTCAATGACTAGGTTCAGTCTTAACAACCTCAGGGCGCGGGGAAGAACTTTCTGCTTCAGTTTGTCCTGGGAAAATCACCGCCAGCGGCTCTACGATCGGCATTCGTGAGGCAAGGAAAGTAAGGATCTCACCAACATCCACCGGTTCCTCTTCTTCGGGATCAGAAGAACTCGGTTGCGCAGCCTCGGTAGGAGAGGAGG
Source organism: Corylus heterophylla (assembly GCA_016403345.1). Taxonomy (NCBI): domain Eukaryota; kingdom Viridiplantae; phylum Streptophyta; class Magnoliopsida; order Fagales; family Betulaceae; genus Corylus; species Corylus heterophylla. The sequence goes on along the minus strand of JADOBO010000228.1, from coordinate 39,452 downwards.
AAAGAGGGAGAGCCGAGATTGGGGTGACTTCCAAAACTTCAGAGGCAGCAACTTCAGCTCTGACGAGTGTGTGAGAAGTAGATCGGGGAGTCTGTTTTGCCAGGAGAGCGTCTTGAGCTGACTTATCTTGTCTGCTCAGGAACTCCCTGACCCCACCAAGAACCTCCGCGTATGCTCTAACGTGGGGAGCAGGTGTCTCTGTCCCAGTGGCTGGCCTCTTCTCAAGAGCTCCCAAGTCACTTACAACTCCACCCCTTTCTTCTTCAGGTAAAACATCTGGGTTTGTTGATACCTCCTCCGACTCAAGGTCGGTAACTGGCCCTGCTGCAGCCTTGAACTACTCTCGGTCTTCTTTTTCTTTTTCTTATTCTTCTTTAGAGAAGGGATGCTGGGATCTTCAGGCTCATCAGTAACCACCATAGAAACCCTTGTAGCAATTGGAGGCAAAGGTTTCCTTGAAAAAGCCACCTCGGCTTTCCTCTTTCCTTTAGCTTTGGAAGGTTCTTCAGCTCTGATGGCTCTCCTTCTTGGAAGCTCGGTGGCTCGGCAGTTGCTCTTCTAGGCATCGCGACTGGTGATATTCTCGGTGGAGCGGCTTCCACTTTTCAAGCAGGTGCAAGGGTCCACAGATATAATGCTTTGTTCTCCTCGGTCATGACAGCATCATAATCGATCTCTAGTGGATTGAGCTCGGCATAACGTAACACATCCCTCACACATTGCGCTTCACCATCAGTCAAGGTTGGTTCTTGTTGACCTGAAGGCATAGGTAAAAATTAGCTTTGCTGGCAAAAAGGAACAATACAAAGCAAGTTAAGCTCGGTTTATAACTCGGTTTGATGGGGCGGTGGTTTCCCGAGGGACACTCGGATCCCTGATAACTTCCGAAGCTGCAAATTCTGAATCACCCCCGGACGAAGAAAAATTCGTCTTTCCATCCTTTGTTGCTCAGGTAAGTGGGCCTAAAAGTGAGGAGTTTCAATTTTTTCCGAGTCTGGAAGGTGAACAGGTACTCGGTTTTGGGACATTTGGTTAGTCGATAAATTTTCAGAAACTCCACCACTGTGATGGGGTGATCTACCCCGAGAATCCTCGGCCAAACGGTCATGCAAGCAAAGAAGACTCTCCAGCCGTTCGGTGACAGTTGGTGAGGAGCTATCCGAATATAACTCAGCAATTCCCGAACTATCCTTGAGAAAGGCAACCTCAGACCTATCCGGAACATATGTAGATAAACACAGGCCTCGTTACTATCGGCATCCACCACAGCCCCAACATTATCATCATCAAAACGTATGAGCCACCCCAGATTGGCCGTCTGGGGTGGCCGAAGCCCCTACGGACCACTCCCTAGGGCCAAACGAATTTTTTTATTTTTTTTAGATATGGCCCTTGGGGTGGTTCGGCCACCCCCAAGGGCCATGGGTGGCTTCGGCCACCGCAGCCCCAAATGGAGTGGTCTGGCCAACCCCATTGGGAATTGATGAAGATTTATTTGGATGATGTTATGTACATGTTCTTATTTATTTTAATTCAAATAATTTATTTATTTCCATAATCTTTACTAAGTGTCAATTTAGGATTGCGGTTTCAATTAGTGCGCTTTTGAAATCGCTACTTTTTAAAATTGTAAAGGCGTTTGGTAAAACATGTTAAAAAGTAGTTTTTTTTTTTTTTAATTAAGTATTTATTATGTGAATTTATGATTTTGGTTTAAATTCGCACATTTTCAAATAAGCACCCCTAGCCTGCTTATTGAAATCGTAAATTTTTTTTCTTCTTATTTTAAATTAAGTGCTTTTTAAATCGCAATGCTACATACCTTACGTTTTGCGATATCTTTTAAAAACGCTAATTATTCTAAACAAAACCTCATAAGTATTTAGTATTTAACCCTTAAAATATATATATATATATATATATATATATATATATATATATATATATTTTCCTGACAAGAAAGAGCTTCAAGTCAACGTAGCTATTTTTTTTTTTTTTTATGAGTCGTCAACGTAGCTTTTAAATAACTAAAAGCTACGTTGTGATTGTGATCCGTTTGCCAGAACCAAGGGGTCTTTCTGTGGAAACCTTCACGAACAATCGTCGTTTTTTGATGGTTTTTCCGCTTCTCACAGCTGCTCTTTCCACACCTCCGGATATCTGGTGCCAAATCGTCGCCCGTTTCCTTATTTCTTCGATAATAGAGTTGGCTATCTTTGTGGCATCGATTTTACAAGTTCGTGAAGAGGGCTGGACGAGTGGGATGAGGGAAAGCGGCTCGATCGACAAAAAAGAAGAGTAGCCCCTAGAAAGCATTGGTATTCTATTTTTTCATATGGTAATCAACGGTCTCTATTTTTTGTGTCATTTTCATCACAAATATCTATGGTTGCCACGCGTACAACACTTCCCAATACACCTCATTACCTATGCGGCATCATTGTTGTGTTTCCCAATTCACCTCAATACCCTTCACGCTTCGGTTTTCTTCCTCATTTTTCTGGTTTTCTTGTTTCTCTTTTTCACCTGCGCTGCACCGAGAGAAACAAAGGAGAAGCAGTTTAAGAAAAAGGGAGGCAGGACCTCTTGAACTCAGAGGGGCAAAGAAGAAGGAGGGGCATAAAAAAGAAATTTTAAAAAATACTGTAAGAAATTTTCTCTCATTTTCTAGGATACTAGACACTCTTTGTTATATATTAGGGTTTACTTAAGTATGCACAAAAAGGGGCCTCAGGATTAGAGGCTACTTTATTTATTTTGGATGGTGGGAGGCATTGGGTTTACTTTTGCATTTTTCCAAAACTGAAATCTTATGACATATAATGTTTTTGGAACAATTATTAAGCCTAATATGGTGAACATGCTTTGATTTTTTATTATTTTTTTCGTAAATACCCCCCTCCCTGAATTTTTTTGGTAAAGTTTTGGATGGAACATATTTTTAGCAACATTATCATGATGGTGAAATTCTACACTTTGTATGTTATCAGTCATTTTGAGTACGAAACAGTAGGATATGCCCCGACACCAATTGAAGGTATCATGTTGTACTGCTTACTCTGTATACTTTTTGCGTATATGAGCTTTAGGATATCATGTTGGGGTATTAGTTTCATTGGTTTGAGCCCTTCCTCTTGAATCGAAGGTCTTGCGCAGTGCAAAAACGTGTGCTGGTCAATAAATTTGTGGTTGGTGGAACTTCTTGAATACTGAGTGGTCCTCCCATGGACGAATCATCCTGTTACACTTCAAAGCTTGCATGGATTTGGGTCATTGAAGCCCTTGCAAGCTTCAAGGAAGTCAACATTTCTATTTTACACGGTATTATGAATTTTTTTTTGAATAATTTAAATTTGAATCTAAATTTATATAAAATAATTTTGTTTGGATAACTTTTTTAATCAATCTTTAAGGAGGGTTGAGATGATTTGTGTGTGTGTGTGTGTGTGTTTTTTTTTTCTTTTCAGATTTGATTGAAATTGCTCCAGAATTACCGCATAATTTGGGGAGAAACATGAGGGAAATGTTGGCTTTAAGATGTTTGGAGGGTTTATTTGGTCCCAGTAATGGAAGCATCAATAATGCTTGTTCTGCCCCCGGCTTCAAAAGTACGTTTTGATTTTTCTAAAAGCTGTGAAGATGTTCTCCAACACATAGTGCATGAGGTAATACTTTTCTAATTTTAACTCTAGCATGCAAGTAAATTTGCTGTGGATTTGAATATTTTCACATAACACATCAATTATCTCCTTCAAAAATTTTGGGTCTTGGAACTCTATATTGATGTTGAACACAAACATTTCTTTTGTCAGACATCGCCAACAGATCTTAGAACGGCTGGACCAGAGCTGTTAAAATGGGTTGTTCGCCCCTTTATTATCCATAAAAGAGCTTGTATGCCTAAACCTGCCTTACAACAGGTAAGGGGTATTTTCTTAAAAAAAAAAAAAAATTCTCTTTTTCTCTCCTATCAGCTTTTCCCCATTTCATCCATTCTCATTATTTTTTCATAATTCAATTTGTGTGCTTCTTTATGAACAGTTGAAAGATTCAATCCTTGAAGGTAGTCATCCATGATTACTTGAAGGAAAAGAGTGGATTGGCCATCATGTGGATCACTTTCCAGTAGCTTTGATGCTCCCATGTAAGTGGGTTGTGATTACCATTATCCGTAAGTATTCTGTCACCTGCATTTACAGTTAATGCAGGTGACAGAATACTTACGGATAATGGTCCCATTAACTCTCCATGTAAGTGGGTTGTGAAGTTCTAGTCTTTTCCAGGAGAGGACCACTTGAAGTTCTAGGTTCAGCACGTTGCTCACTACCATCTCTGACTTCATCAATAGAGTTCTTTTGACAAGGCTCATCTACAGATGTGTCTTGACCCATCATTGTGCTGAACGGAGAACATTAACTGGTTCTCTCCCTCCTTATAGTGCCACTATGATTGGTCAAGACACATCTCTAGATGAGCCTTGTCAAAAGAACTCTATTGATGAAGTCAGAGATGGTATTGAGCAACGTGCTGAACCTAGAACTTCAAGTGGTCCTCACCTGGAAAAGACTAGAGAAAATGAATCTCAATGTAACTTTGAACATGATGTTCTACTAAAAGCACCACACTGCTGACAAGCCTCCACCAAGTTTTGAAGGAGTTCAAAGGATGGAGAAGGAGAAAGGGAAGTCCACTGCAACAAACAAGGACGAAGGAACGAAAAATGTGGCAACTATGAATGATGAAGAATGGTCCAATTGCCAACTTTTTGTGTTTAAACCCTGGAGATTTGTAATGTTTTGTTTCTAAAACATTTTGGGCTATGGATTATTTTTTTGAGCATGTTGGCAGAAGGGTGATCTACATATAACTTTTTGTCAACACTTATTTGGAATTATGTATTTGTGCTTTTATCCAAGTTTGGGGATGGTTGTATTTGGTCATGTATTTGTACTACAATGTAACTTTTTGTCAACACTTATTTGGGATTATGTATTTGTACTTTTATTTAACCTTCATGATTGCTTCCCCAGATTTTGTGATTTTGGCATACACAAAGGGACAACTGCTGGCAAGTCTCCACCAAGTGTTTTTTTTTTTTTTTAAAAAAAAAAACTGTAGGAGAGAGTGCAAAAATTCTCAAACGCCAGCGACAAAATGATTCCATGGTAGAAGGTTTTAGAATTTGGTGGCATTGTGTTTCTGAATAGTAGATTTTTGTGCCATTTAAAAAAAAAAAAAAAAAAAAATTGGACATATTCTCTCAAGAGAATGGAAAATGGATTTGAACTAATAACCTTCGTTTTATAATGCATGGCTTCCAATCAATTGATCTATCCATTGAGACTCTTTTTCCTCTTTATTGATCTTACTAGGTATTTTTCTCTTGTATACTATATATGTTCTTGGATTGCATCCCTTATACTTTTAATTAATTCACTTTTAGCCTTTGCCTTTTGGGCTCTTTACGTCTAACAAGAGTTATATTTAATATTGCATTTTAATTTTATATTAACAAGAAATAAAAATGATATTTAAAGAAAGTAGAAAGTTAAAAAAATAATTTGGTGAAGTTTATATTGAAAAATTATCAACTAAAAAAAATGTATATTTTGAATAGCTAAAATAACCACAATTATTAGAGATGCTCTAACAATAAGAAATTTACATAGTTATTAAACTGATTTTAATATGGTTTATCTTGAAGATTTTGTAATAATTTCATTTTAGGCCAAACTAATTTGGTAGGTGTGTTTTAGTTTATAAGTAATTGATGTAATATAAAATACGGTTAAATACCTTTAAGCCCAATGTGATTTAACAACTTTATTTTTTACTTTTTCGGTTTTGTTTTCTATTACAGATAGTACCTTAACAATAGTTAAAGACGAAGATGGTACTTCTGTCTAACTTCTGTCCAAAATTTGACGAAAAGTCATGTCACTGCCTTTAAAAATGCGACACGTGTCCATATACGTAATTAAAAATTAAAAAATTTTAAAAAGAAAATTAAAATGATTAAAAAAACCATAAAAATTTTAAAAATAATTAAAAAAGAACGAAAGTAAGGGGTGGCATTTTTTTACCTTGCCATTTGCATCTTCCGTTTACATTACCCATCTTCTGTTTACATTTAAAATAAAAATAAAAACAACAACAAAAATGCTCTGTTTACATTAGCGAACTAGCCATCTCATTTGGTCGTTTTTCTTGGTTGGGGAGAGTGCACAGGCTGGAACCAAATGACAGCCTGACTCCACGTGACGTTTTAAATTATATTATTATTTTTTTTCAAGCAGCCTGACTCCACGATGCTTCTGACGAATCCATTAACCCTTCTGCAGCAGAGATTTCTCCTTCTCACATCTCCTTCCCGAGATATTTAAGTCCTATACCCTACGTTCCCTACTTTGCCTCATAGCCTGTCCTTGTTGAGGCCGCTGATAGTGCTATTAAATTGGGAAGAAAATTTCATAAAAACCACAAAAACATGCCCACATTAGTTTTCTTAAGCACCTTGTAAGAGCATTAGCTGCAAACTCCTTATAGTCTATTCTTTTCTTTATCTTTAGAAAAAATTAAAAAAAAATTAGGGGGTGTCAATGCGGGTGGTTATAACCGCTAACCACCTTTTTATATAATATATTTTTTATAATTATAATTATAATAATATTTATACATATAACATAAACGCTTGATCATTAAATCATAATTTTTTTTTTTAGATAATTAAATCATAATTTGAGTATTAATATATTATCACTGTAATTTATATGATTATATCACTTGATCAATTGATCATTAAATCATTTGATTACATAATAACACATTATACATAAATAATATGACATAACACATAAGTATACCAATTCATACTAATACAACAATTAAGTATCTAGAGACTTAGTTCCAATATATGTTATAAACTTATAAGTCTATATATGTTATAAATTATAATTATACATCTATGCATATGAATAGTATAAATTTATAAAATCAATACTTAATCATATGATTCAATGACAATTCAAATACTTTATTCAAGTGAATCATATTATTAATGTACAATGATAATGTGATTCGTATAATATTAAATTAAGTAATTGACATTTGATTAAACAATGTGTTACATATAAACACAATTGAAGTATTAAGGTATTATCATTCTAATTTTAGTAATATTATCACTATAATTGATATGATTATATCACATGATGAATTGATCATTAAATCATGTGATTATATAATAACAAATAATACATATAATCATATATATCATATGTTTTATTTGAACTTCTTTTATATGTTGTGTTAAATTTTATTATTATTATTTTTATATATAAGTTGTATGTTTTTTTTTTTTTTTATTTTAAGTTAACCAGTTATGATTAAGTACAAGTAAATGTAAATTTGAAGTCAAATATTTTTGATTTTTCAATATGGGCTCTTTTTATAGCAATTGGGCCTAAGAAGATGTTAAAAATACAAAAAACAAATGAGGGTAAAAAATGTTATAGTAGTAAAAAAAAGCCCAATTTTGAAAAAGATGGGCGGTTACCTATTTCACTAACCGCTAACCCCTAACCACCTAACCGCGGTTGCGGTTAGTGAAATCTAAGGCGGTTATGGTTAACGGTTATTACCAATAACCGCTAACCCTAACCATATTGACACCCCTAAAAAAAACTACAAAAAAAGCACATATATCAAAAGCCCTAAATTTAACCAACATCAAAGGGCATCTACGCATTATTAAATTATAAAACATCTCATTCGCTCTCATCTCTCCTTCACATGTCCCAATAATTCTCTCTTCTTTCTCATTGGTTGCAATGATAAAAAGAAATAGTATTTAATTCATATAGAGAAAAATAAGGGAATCTATTGTGAAGTGTTTTTTTTTTATCGAGAATCAAAAAGTAGTTTTATTCTCTAAATTGAAGAAAAATGGTTGAAAAATTGCTGCTAGTGCTCTAACAACAATATTTTTCGATGCAAAAAAAATTGTTATTAAATTAATATAGGAAAAGATAAAAAAATCTATTAGAGTACTAGCAGCAGATACCTTTCCCTTCCCTATATTTAGGAAAGAAAGAGAAAAAACTACAAAAATACACGCATCAAAAGCCATATATTTAACCTATCCCATTGGTTTGCTACAATATTGCATTAAAAAAAAAAAAACTCTTATTTTTGATACCATGCTTAGCCTCGAGGAGGTAAAGAATGCATGAACAATTTATTCTGGAAGGTGGAAGGTCGATGAAGATGCGGGATGTCTAAACAATCAAGAGAAGAAAGAAGAAGAAAGTGGCTTAGGGCTTATTTACTTTCTTTTTTTTTTACATGTCTACACAAGGTAGGGGGAAGAGAGATTTGAATTAGTGACTTCCACTTCATGAGGCGAGGTTCACAGCCGATTGAGCTACCCCTTGGGACGGCTTAGGGCTTATTAATAGGCTTATTGATATGTTTTTGAGAGGATCCGGATCCCCGCCACCTACCCAATTAAGAGCATTTTATTAGACTCTTTATAAGGGAGTATGTTCCTTAAGTTTAGGAAATATGTCCCAAAATCGTAAAAATTTTTTATAGCAGACTTCTTAAATGAACCATAAACATTAGGATTGCTATAGTAAACCAAATGTTTTGGGTTTTACTAGTGCAATTTTTATGATTATTAAAATAAAAAAAAAATGATTCTCTCTCTTTTCTCCTCTCATGTCTCACAATTCTCTCTCATCTTTCCTCTCATATATATAATATAATTAAAAAAAATATATTTTAATGATATAAAGAATGATTAAAGAAAACTATTGAAATGTATTTTGACATAAAGAAAAGAAAGTAATTTAATTTCTTAAATATAAAAAAATGACCCCAAAAAAAGAAAAAAAAAATTGTTGAGAATATCGAATGTACGTTGTTTCAACCCATACGTCCTCTCACGTTGGGCAGAGTAACACACAACGACAAGGCTGTCTTTCATTTTCATTGCTTTAATTCAAAGTCTGACTTTCAACCTGTAATCACAGAAATGCTAAGAGGCTAGCTTATCTTTATAGCTGTTTTTCTTTTTTATTATTTATCATTATTTTAAATCCATCTCTTGTGGTTCAAGGGCATTTTCATTTACTTTTGTACTATTTTTTTTTGAACTTTTTGTGCTATTAGCCTATTACTGACATATCAAATCGGTTTATATACTATATATTTGCACATATTTTTATTATAGTAAATATATAATTAGTCCAGAGTCAACCTATCTAATTTTTTATTAATTTAATTTAAAAATTAATTAATTAATTATTTTAAAAAGAACATCACTGGGGCAACGTTGTAATTGTCTGCTTTGATAGCTTCTGTTTTCAGGAACTGAGGAGTCGCCACATGGTTTATATGATGTAATTATTTTTTTTTGAGAAAGTGCCATGGTTCATGTGAACCATGTGGATGGATGTACTTGAACAGCTGACTGGACAATATGTTATATGTTTAGACAATATGTTATATGTTTAAAGTTAGTAACTAAGCATGAAAATGGAATTCATGTAATATGTAATTAATTTGCCTTGTTCCATACTTTAACTTATTATTTGTTCATTTTCTTTGTTTATTTAACATTAACTTTGAAAACCCTTTTTGTTTTTTTTTTTTTTCTCTTCTCGCCCACCCTATTTAATTGTATAAGACAAACCCTATACAAGTCAGCCGCTCTTATACTCTTGCAGCACACCAAAATTTCTTAGTGCTCTCTTCTCCTCAGTGTGCGTGTCAGGTATGGTTCTCTTGCCTCAAAGATTGCTTTTTCTTCTTCTTATATATATATACTTATTGATAAACGGTTGTTTTTTGGGCTACTGCTGACCACATTTTTCACTTACTAGTGCTTTTACAGAAGCCCATCCTTCCTATATATATATATATAAAGATCTGATACCTCAATTGGTGGTAGTCATATAGATAGGGGTTATGCAAATGTTCTTAATGTCCTTAGAAATGAAGTAGGCCTCAGGTGAGTCTCAAAAGGTTCTGATATATTTAAATGTAATTAGAGCAACAAACAGATATATGATCAATTTAAGGCAATTGAATGACATTTAAATCAGGTTGAATTAGCTTACTTACCCCTCCAAAAGCAGTGTTGAATACCTTCCGTTGCCAAACCTAGTAGACGAGAAGAATATTTTTTGTGAAATTTGTTGACCAATATTACTTTTTGAAACCATTATGATCTTTACCTTTAAAGATTGTTGGTATGGAAGTTCCAAAGTACACAGTTCGCCTTGGCAGGTTCCATATCCAATCTCTAGGAACATCAATCGGGTGAAGACTTGAACACCTGCATAAAAAGAATACTCATAATAGTACCACCTGAAATGGATACATACGGCTTAAAAATGATCTGTGTATTAATTGGGGGTGTGTTTGACCTTGTTAAGTTGAAAGTAAGTGCCATTGCGTGGAACGCTCCCCTTCATTGCTGTTAGACATGGTATTTGTCCATGATTTGCTTTAAATATCAGTTGGCTTATGATTTTCTTTGTTTCTATATATATGGTAGTATTAGTTTGTTTTTGCTGCTATTATTATTTTTATTGTTGTAATTAATTCATTAATGATATACTTGTGGTTTTGGTTTTCATAATATGTTTGATATATAGTAATGTCCTCACCAAAAGTGTCCCTCGGACCATATGGGAACTTGTTTCCTTTATGCTGTTGCATGAGAAAAAAAATCCTTCTTGTCACATAATTTGCCATTTTCTTGGGAGCTACACCACTTTTCAGGTGGTTGGATGGAATTTGCCGTCTCACCTGAGTAAACATTAATGCATTTAGTGGAAATGCTTATCACTGATGCAAGCATGGTCTTATGTTATTGCCTATTGGCTATGTTTTAAAACTAATATGATATAGACGTAGAACATAGGTCTGAAGAATGTGCCAAGAGTTTGTTATAGCAGGTCTAAATGTTGTGTGCTTACCTGGTGTCCATATTGCTTGGAGGTATGAGCAAGGATCATCAGGTTCTCATTTATCTAACTGTAAATGAAACAAAAGTCATTAATCAGAGATTGAATTTGGATATACAAGGCAAATAATATTCCTTAAGTAGATGCTGGAATAACTTGCCCCTTTCAGAAGAGGGTGTGAATCTGGAAGTTCATAGCTGCACCAGGGTGAAAAACCAATCAGTATACATCACAAGTATTTGGCCCATACGATAGTCATTCTATATTGTTTAGAATGAAGATGGTGAAACTTGTAGATCAGAGGAAGAATATAGCGTTAAGTAGGCTGGAAGGGTGAATTAGCATTGTTTTGCCATTCTTTATAAGTTGGAATTTTTGTAGCCAACTGTAAATAGTTGGGATAAGGCTAAATTGTTTTAAGGCTTATGACTTCTGCAATTAAGCTAATGGTACCTTTATGAAAACATTGTGCATGTGAAATGTTATTGCATGTTGTAATACCAGTAAATGGGTACCTCTCACACATACCCATATGTTGAACATTATTTTTTCAATTAAGAGTTTTCACCAATTATAAGTTATTATTTTACTTACAAAAAAAAAAAATTTGTCAAAAGTTTTGTTTATGAACTTAGAAAACTTAAACCCCCAAAGTTATATTTAATTTGCCGTCAATTAATTTTGGTATAAACACCATCTAGTCTTGAAAATGGATTTCATGGGAAGCAATTAATTGAAACCTTAGTATATAATTATGGGCAATTAATTGAAACCTTAGTATATAATTATATTTAGTTGGGTTGTGAAGATTAGTGTTTTGCGTTGATGGATATGAAAAGAATATACAAATGCCGAACTGCCTTTTTTTAAAAAGATATTTCGCTTGAAATTTGTACACTAAGAGTAAGAAAGAATTGAGAAAGAAAGAAGTGAATAAAAAGGAGTCATATACATGGGCCCATGAGTAACAAACCAAGAAAGACAAAGTCAAGAGAAAAGAGGAGCCTATATGCATATGCATGAAGAAGAATTGCAAAAAGACAAAATTCTATTTTTCAAATGAGTCGAGCCTTTAAATGAGCCAAGCCATGTGTGGTACTTAGAGCATTTCTAGCAGTTTTTTTGTCATTTTCTCTACATTTAAGGATTCAAACTGCTTTTTACTTTTTTATGTCAAAATACACCTAATAGCTCTCCTTAATCATTCCCCATATTATTAAAATATTTGTTTTTTTTTTTTTTTTTTTAATTATATTATATATATGAGAGGAGAGATGAGAGAGAATGTGAGACATGACTCATAAGAGAAGAGAGGAGAGAGAATCATTTTTTTTTTTTAATAATCATAAGGATTGCAATAGTAGAACCTAAAACGTTAGGTTCCACTGTAGCAGTCCTAATGTTTAAGATTCATTTAGGGAGTTTGCTGTGAGACGTTTTTTACGATTTTTTGGACATATTTCTTAAACTTAGGAGGGAGTTTGCTGTGAATGCTCTTAGAAATTAGAATTGAAGAAAGAAAAGGCAGTGACGCTCGACAAATAAGAAGCAAACCCTTCCCTTAAGAAACCTGACGCCAAATAAAAGATTTTTCTATATATATAGAAGTCACACGGACAGAGGAGAAAATTTGACACTTGGCATAAGTGGCCATGTCATTAGTGATGATGTGGCACCTAATTAAATTTTTTTAATTAAAAAATATATATTTTTTCAAAAAGAAAAAAATTTGGGGGTGGCCGAGCCCATCCAGCCAAATGGGGGTGGTTAAGTGTCAAATTTTAATTGGTCCACGTGTCAGTGATGTGGAATTTCATTAAGTCAACCAACGGTCAATGGACAGAATGATTAATTTGGTCTTTATCAAAACCACAGGGACCTCCGTGATAAAAATCAAACCCTAGAGGGAAAAAAAAAAATAAAGAAATGAAACTCCATGGGGTGTTAGGTATTTAACCCATTTGTTTTACCAAAACCTATGTCTTCAATTTTTTTATTTTATTCTCTATCTCTCTCTCTCTCTCTCTCTCTTTTGTGAGAATTTGATGTTTTATTTAATTTTGGAATAAATATAAAATTATTTTATGTTGTTGGACTAAATTACAATTCACTCCCGATGTATAACAAATAATTTATAGGTCTTGAGTTGACCTAAATTATAAATCATTTTCCTGCTATAAAAAATAATTCATAGGTCAAATCCATTTTCATGGAGTAGTTGGCCTATAAAAAATAAATTTGTAGAAGACATTGTTTTGGTAAAACAAATATTAAAAAGGATAAATGAAAGAAGCAAGATGTATAAAAGGCTAAGGTTTAGCATTTTAATCTCCATCAGATGGTTGAAAGAATAACATAATAAAGGCATTCAGTGAAAAGTCCAGAACATACCATGCAACCTCGAAATTCTGGATGCAATACACGACTTTTCATCCTGTGACACAGATAAATTAGAAATAGAAATATTGTAAGTCAAAAGACAACAAAAAAATAAGGAGAAAAATTACAAATGAGACTGGTAAGTTTCCCACAAATTGCAGACAACAAGCACATGTTCATAAATTTGCAATCTTACAAAAATGTCAACAGATAATGAAAGCATACTACGATAAATACTAGAAATATTTTCATTACGCAATAGCTTTGTGCACATTTTGAAAGAATGACTACTATCTTGTACTTGACCCTTTCACTCACAAAATGGTGAAGAAGTGAAAAGTGGAGCAAATAAAGATTCCTCCCTGAATATTGAAATTGTTGAAGCAGTTTTCCAAATGATGACGTGGAAAGGGGTCAGCACAATATTTTGATAACCGAACGTTGAGCTGGACATAAGAGATAAGAAAAAGGGATCAAAGCTGCCGGCGTTGTCCGGCCAGAGGAAGCTCCGATGCCTAAGTTAGTCACAGTGTTTAAGGGAAAAAAATAAACTTGAAGATTATTGGATCAGAGAAAAGATAAACAAAGTATTCAGCTTCAGAGGGTGAAAAGAAGTTACCGAAATAATGAGAGGGGATCCCCTTTTATAGGCATCGAATTGGTTCCTGTTCATCTAACACTGTGGATTTACCGAGGGTCCACGTGTTGACAGTATACTAGAACAAGATATTTATTTCTGACATTCTAATATTTCCGATGTAACACTCGGTACCTGCCTGAAGCTCGGTTGGCCGAGCTTGATGGCCGAGTGTCGATAACACAACCAAATATAAAGCTGTTCTGCCGAACATGAATTTGTTTTGAATAGTAAATAAACGACCGAGTATGGGGAATGGGCCGGTAAATCAGAACTGGGCCCAAGTAAGCCGAAATTTGACCCCAACAGTTACCCCCAATTTCCTTTTTCTTTTTAACAGAATAAGGAAATTATATGTAGGAAACCGAACATTGGTCAGTTTCTACAAGCTCGGTTTTCTCGTTCGGTAAAACGATGCGAGTTGGCTCTTAAATCCCAAATTTTCAAATTTTGAATTTTCAAAAAATAAACTGAAGCGTTTGAGATATTTCACCTTCGCCTTTCGAGAACCACGTGTAGGCTTCTGGGTGGTTTTACGTTTCCCGTCATGGCCACGCGTCAGCTTCTGTACCGAGCGAGAAACGTAAAGGCGTCGCTTCGCCGAACCCTAGGCCCTAGGGTATTAAATGCGTCGCTCGGCTTTCCCCTTTCTCAGATCTTTATAAAACCCTCCTCCTTCTTTAAAAAACCCTACCGTCGTCTCGCAGAAGCCATTGTCGATCTTAGAATTTCCATCGACCTTCTTCTTTTCTTCTTAACTTGATTTCTCTCTTTTTACCAAACTTTTCTGCCGAATATTTCTTTTCAAAAGCTGTGTTTTCCAGAATTTTGGCTGAGTTTATCCCTCTTGTTTTGGGCATTTCATCTCCCTAAACCGTTCTGTCTTCAAGAAATTTCATCTTCTTTCTTCTCTCAACACTTTACTTCTCTGAAAATGAGTCTCGAGGCTGAGGAAGTTCCCATGGAACTGGGAGAATCACACCCGGTTACATGGCGGGCAAAGATCTTTGAACATGATGAGCCGAAAATACGTGAAGAATGGCAAATCCCAGACTCGGTTCAACTACGCTTCGATACCGACCGTGTTGGGGCAATAGCGGATGCCGATAGCAATGAAATTTGCGTATATCTAGAGATGTTCCGAGCAGGGCTGAGGCTTCCTTTCCCCAGAGTAGTTCGGGAACTGCTGAGCTACATTCGGATAGCTCCCCACCAACTAGCACCGAATGGCCAGGAAAATGAACATTGAACACCAATGGCCAGGAAAATGAACATTCTGTGTCGTTCCAATTGCCAGGAAAATGAACATTGAACGAATGTCTAGGGTCCTCTCCTTTTCCTGGCCATTGGAACGACACAGAATGTTCATTTTTCTTCTTCTTCTTTTTTTAAAATTTATTTTTTAAGATGATCAAAAGCTAACCAGATTGAGTGAGCTAATTAACAAAACAATTACCAGTGGGTTTATTATACTCAATATATAGTTTGCTATAACAAATCCAAGAACAGTAAGTCCAATTGACATGGATTGGATCGGCTT
Organism: Corylus heterophylla; assembly: GCA_016403345.1. Taxonomy (NCBI): domain Eukaryota; kingdom Viridiplantae; phylum Streptophyta; class Magnoliopsida; order Fagales; family Betulaceae; genus Corylus; species Corylus heterophylla. Next base: position 23,923 of record JADOBO010000228.1, on the reverse strand, counting down.
GAGAACGAGTTGACAGGGATTTGCCCAATCAAAAAACTTTTCTATATATACCACTTAAAATAGTCTCTTGAACCTCCATTTTGATTTGTTTCATGAGATCCAAAATGCATAGGAATACGTACCAGATCCAAAATGTTGTACGACACCGTATTCGTTGTTTTGCATCAGGTGCCCTTGGCAGGCCTATTTGGGTGTACCGGGCTCTCTTGGGCTCATGGGCCCCTAAACCCGTGGACTTTGGGCTCCGGGTTTATGTGTAACAATCCACAACATACACTTGTCCTTACACTAGCTTGGAGAGACACCATCTAGGGTATGAACACAATTTTTAGTAAGATAGGTTAACCCTGAAATCATGAATGTTTTCACAAAGAAAATGGCTACAAATATACTTGACAAGCTAAATATAATATATTTTATACTATAATAATACATATTTATTCATCTCTCGCAAATAGTGAAAGGGGACCTTCCCCTTTTATAGGCATTTGATTGTACCTGTTCATCTAATACTGTGGACTTTTACCGAGGGTCCACGTGTCAACAATATACCGGAGAACATTAAGTAAGATATTTATTCATATACGTTTATTATTCCTGAAGGTAATATTCGGTTCCCGCCTCAGGCTCGGCCAACCGAGTCTGATAACCGAATGTCGATAATCTAATTTACATGAACCTAAGTCTGCTGAACATGAGTTCGTTTTGAACAGTAAAAATGACCGAGCGTGGGGAATGGGCCGGTAAATTTGAACTGGGCCCAAATAAGCCGAAATTTGACCCAACACCCGTACTTAAACACTTTGTATAAGGATTTTTGTTTCTATTTTTTGGATGCTTTGAATGCATGTCTGGATTTCTTTTGATCTTCCGATTCCGTGTACCCTTTAATGCCTTTGTTGTTGCATTTTGTGGTCGGGTGTCCTACCCCCATGGCCGAGGATTGGAATTTATTGCAATTCTCGGTCATTAAATATTCCGCTAGTCTGTTGGTAACCGTCGTTTCAGGTTTCGGAGCTCATCATTATTATAGGCACGGTCTCTGATGGCGGGACACGTGGTGTGTCACCGTTTGAGTTTCCTAGGCGACTCTGCGCGGGATGTCTCCTCGCATTTAAAGGTGACCTTTCGTTTTTCCAGGGTTTATGCACTATAAATATCCCTTAGGGTTGAAAGAATTCTTAACTCGACTGACTCTTTTTTTTTTACTTTTTCTTAATGGCTTCCGTTCACTCATCTGGGGGTTTGGCTGAGACAGAGTCATCGGCTGCTTCTGCCTCCCCTTTGTTTCCTGGAGGTGTGTCGTCTTCATCCCGCCCATCGACTGAACGGCCTCATTCTCGTGCTTCCGGTGATTTCGAGGCAGAAATTGCCAAACTCCGCTTGCTGTTGGAGGCACGGGAGCAGTGTTTGGTGGAACGTTCCAACCAGTTGGCGAAGTTGACGGCCGACATCGAAGTGAAAGATTATCAGATAGCTTGGAAAGACCGGAAATTGGAGTCACGAGATCGACGGATTGCGGATCTTGAAGCTTATCTCGTTAATATTCACGAGAAAAGACGGGAAGAAGCCTCCAGTTTTTATTTTGCCACCCGGCTATTTTTGAAGGAGGAGGAGAAGTGCCGGAGACTTCGCAGGAAATACCGGCTCTGGAAGGCTAGGGCTCTTGAGAAAGACGGCTCACCTAATGAGGGTCACCGTCGGTAGCCTTCGATATGAACGGCAATTGCCCTTCCAGGGCTTTAATTTTTGTGTTCATCATATTCCTGGGCGATTGCTCAAATGTGATTTGTACGACGTCGCTTTGGACGTAGAGTACCAGATCGAGCCTAGATGTGATACCTTCGGCGTATTCAGATAAACAAATGGCATTTCATGTAATTTCATCTGCTGTAACTTGACATTTCATGTAATTGATCTGACTTGGTCCGTTGTAACTGAATCTTCTTGTGATGTAAAGTTTTAAATGAAATGATTTTTTGACTCCTTTGCTGCGCTGTCTTCTGGCCTTATTTGTTTGTTTTGTCGTGCCTGAAAATTTCGTGTTTGATGAATCCTTGGGGTGTGTCGTAATTGGGAACCTGGATCTTATCACACCGACTGTAACTATGTTTTTCCCTCTACGTTATGCTGGTGTGAACTTATCTTACCTCCTCGATCTTCTAGATGCTCCCAACTGGCGTCCTCGGTGGAAATTTCACCATTGGAGCCTCTCTTCTTGGAGCATCACTTTGTATAGTGATAATGTTCTTAATCTCATGAGCATCACTTTGTATAGTTTCTCTAGCCCTTGCTAGCTTGATATATTATTATGTGAGCATTAAAGGAAAGGTTGGGGACTGGGGTGATGGTTTCAAAGAGTGCATATTTCCAACTAGCTCTCCGCGGTCTTCGATCACTAGGAGCAAGCCAAGTGCACCCAAAGAGTTGGTATCCAATTCCCCTGGTATTCTGCAGGTCATGGGGTAAACTGCCAGAACAACCGAGCATCCGAGGATCTGAACAACCGAGTATCCGAACAACCGATCCAATTCCCCTCGTATTCGGCTTCATTGTTGGTAGTTTTAAATTCCAATCTTATGGAACAATGCAGCTCTTCCCCTTCTGGGGTGATTGGTACTACCCCAGCTCCACCGTGTCTTCTTGTGGATGATCCATCCACGTAAACTACCCAAGTATCATCCCTCGGCCATTGTGTAGCGTCTGGTAAGTTTGTAAATTCTGCCAGTCTGCTAATGCCTGACCCTTGATGGAGCTCCGAGGAATGAATTCTATATCAAGAGATTAGGGAGGTAATCTCTTGCACCTTTTTTTTTTTTTTTTGTACTTCTCTGTCTAGATAAAGATTCTAAGCAGCTTTCTCAAATTGTTAGCAATTTGGACAGCTAATTATTGAAGATCTGGATCCTCTATGTCTACGCTTTAGCTAGGTTATACAAAGTTAGGGATGTGGATGGAACATAAATTATGTAGGGCTTGGGATGTGTACATTATTTGTATATCTTGTTCCCATGAATGAAATGTATGTGTGTTGATGTATCATGACACATGGCAAATCAAATTGATGAGATGGCCCGATACTCGATCAGGTATTATTAAAGCATTTTTGTCTCTTAATAGCCTTTTACACAATGTGTTTTTATTTTTATTAACTTTTCTCGTCTTTGCATCGGGAATACGGCTGGTCAAATTGTCATATCTTACCTAATGTGACCGAAGTTATCTCTTAAGAGATGTTAGCTTTAATAGGCCCCAAGTTTAGTGAGTTTTCATCAAATTTTGCTTTTGTGATGTATAGTGGTGCCTGTTACCAAGCAAGCAGCACTTTGCTCATTAGAAGAGCATATTGCTACTCAGATGTCTAGCATTTTCTAAAGCAGGGAAGGTGAAAATGGCTATATTCCTACATGTGCTCTGTCCAATATAGCACGACCGAAGAGATTTTTCTTTTGTCTGCGGCCGAAGTCTAAGGTGCTTGGGGCCTTGTCTTTTACCTTATATTTATTGGGGTGGGGATGTGTAGTAAACCTATGCCTTTGACGCGTTTTCATGCAGGCTGTTTGATACATTGATATCGTCTACATATAAGTTTGCTGTCATTTTCATCATTCAACTATTTGCACAATTTGGTGCGAGTGATAGACAATGATTGCAGCTCAAGAGATGAGAGGGTGTGAATCTGGAAGGTCATAGCTACACCAGGGTGAAAAACCAATCAGTATACATCACAAAGTATTTGGCCCATACGATAGTCATTCTATATTGTTTAGAATGAAGATGGTAAAACTTGTAGATCAGAGGAAGAATAGCGTTTAAGTAGGCTAGAAGGGTGCGTTAGGATTGTTTTGCCATTCTTTGTAAGTTGGAATTGTTGTAGCCAACTGTAAATAGTTGGGATAAGGCTATATTGTTTTAAGGCTTACGACTTTTGCAATTAAGCCAATGGTACCTTTATGAAAACATCGTGCATGTGAAATGTTATTGCATGTTGTAATACCAGTAAACAGGTACCTCTCACACATACCCATATGTTGTACATTATTTTTGCAATTAAGAGTTTTCACCAATTATAAGTTGCTATTTTACTTGAAAAAAAAAAAATGTCAAAAGTTTTGTTTATGAACTTAGAAAACTTAAACCCCCATGTAACTATAGAATATATGAGCCAAAGTTATATTTGCCGTCAATTTTGGTACAAACACCATCTTCGCTTCCTTAAAATTTGTACACTAAGAGCAAGAAAGAATTGAGAAAGAAAGAAGCGAATAAAAAGGAGTCACATATATGGGCCCATGAGTAATGTTAAGAATAAATTCACACTACAAGCCCATCAAATTTTGGGACCAACGGCCAAGAATAGGCCCATAAAATATTAATTGAATAGCAAGGGCTATTTAATTAATCACTATATAATATTTTCCAATTAGGATTATATTATCATAAAGAAATCTTATTTATCTCTACAAGATTGTTATTCACTATTATCATTCCAAGATAAAGCTCAACATTATCTCTACGTAAAGGATTATCTTTACAAGATAATCGTTTGGGATTATCTCAACTTTGAACTCTTAAACCAATTCGAAACAAGGAAAGCCAGTTCAAATCAACTTCAACCTTCAAGCCTATAAATTGGCCCCTACACAAGGTACAAGATACGTTCTCTCTCAGATCAGAAATTATTAGGCATATTAAATTATTGTGCATCGAAGCATAATATTTTTCTTAGTTCTAATTTTGGCATCGGAGTGTCCATGGCATCTACGCCGTCGGACTCTTTGACGCTTTTTCATTCTTTTGCAACAATTTGAAGAGCACACATTGTCGAATTGTAGATCTCAAAGAACGCACATTCATCGTGAAGAAAACTGTTCTAACAGTTTGGCGCCGTCTGTGGGAAACGACTATTTCGTTTCTCATAAAAAAAAAAAAATTTCACGGTGAGCACGCATTCCAGTGATAGTCAACCAGACTGCCGGAGACCCAACGCCGGAACAACCCACATTGCCGGAGAACTACAAGCATCACCGGTTTCCACGCCTGCAGTGTTGCTAACCTGCAACTGCCGGAAATCCAAATCCCAAGCCCGCAACGCTGCATCTGGTCGGACCCGCGCACCTGGACGTCATCGGAGACCCCACGCATGGATCACCGAAGCTCCACACCTGCAGATTGCCGGACCCGCAACCTGGGCGTTGCCGGAGACCCAATGCGAGGATCCCGAAGCTCTGACCCGTAGATCACCGGACACTCACTGCTGCCAGAAACCTGCACCACCGCTCTTCGCCGGATCCGCATACCTGGAGGTTACCGAAGACCCGCGGCACAAGACGTTGCCGTTGCTGCCGTTCAAACCCGTGTCTGCTAGAAACCCAATGCACGGACCGCCGAAGCTCCAAACCCACGGATATTGAAGATCCGACCTGCAGATCGCCGGACGCCCACTGCCATTCGTTGCTCTCTGCACTACCGGAGTAAACCCAACACCCACATCCGCGACTTGGAGGCGCCGCCACCTGCTGGCCGAACCCTTCTTGCAGAAATTGTTCCCGGAACCTGCAGTAAGTTGAGGAATCATTTGAAGAAGGAGAAAAGGGCGTTTGGCAACAGATAAAAGTTTTCGTCATGGTGGCCGTAACACGATATGGAAGTATGGCAATCCGGCAGAGAAAGTCACAAGTGGGATTAACCAATCAAGTTGGTTCCTTGGTACAACCGAATCCGAAGCCGGTTAACCACGTCAACCCTGTTGATCCCATAGTTCATCAGGGGCCAGTTAACCACGTCAACCCTGTTGATCCCATAGTTCATCAGGGGCCGGTTAACCACGTCAACCCTGTTGATCCCGTAGGTCATCAGGGACCGGTTAACCACGTCAACCCTGTTGATCCCGTAGTTCGTCAGGGACTGGTTAACCACGTCAACCCTGTTGATCCCATGGTTCATCAGGGACCGGCTCAACACAACATACCTCCCCGTCAACCGGAAATGGGAGATCCTGAACGTTTTGCGGCGATGGCAGCACAAATCGAAGCCCTAACTCGGCTGAACGCAGAACTCCTCTCACGGATGTCCGAGCAATCTCGTCGCGAGGAAACCCGTGGTAGGCGAGATGAAGAAGAGCACAACAGTCAGGTTAACACTCATAACCAGCCCGGAGGAGGACACCAAGAAGACAATTTTGAACAGTATGCGAACGGGAATGAGAAAAACCGAATGGATGATAGTAAAATCGGTAGCACCCAGGATAGAGATGACGAACTCAGCCGAAGGATGGCAGAGTTTGACAAAAAATTCGCCAACTTGGAGATGGAACGAAAAAATAAAGGGAAGGACATCTTTGTGGAGAAGATGTTGCAAGGAACTGGTTCCCCTTTTTCTCCACGTGTGGAAGGATACCGGTTGCCTGAAAAATTCAAGGCCCCCCCTATGATGAGTTATAAGGGTGTCGGAGACCCGGTCGAACACTTAGAAGATTTTCGATCACATGTGCGCCTCCTTGGCATCCCAGATGAAGTGGCTTGTCGGGCCTTTCCCCTCACTTTGTCAGGAAGTGCTCGGAACTGGTTCAGGAAGCTATCCCCGGGCTCAATTGACAAGTTTGAAGACCTAGGCCGGGTATTTTTAACTCAGTTTATGACTTCACGGACTCGGAAGAAACCCCCGTCCTATCTGCTGACTTTGAAACAGTGCAATGATGAAACCTTGAAGCAGTTCATAACGCGGTTCAACCTGGAGAAGACAGAAATTGAAGAACCCTCAGATGACCTCGTATATTCGGCAATCTATCATGGGCTCTTAACTAAAGAACCGGTAATGAAGAAGATGGCGCGAAGACTGCCGAGTGATCTCCAAGAACTAATGAGCAAGGTAGAATAGTTCATCAATGAAGCTGATGTCCTAGAAGCGATAGATAGCACAAGGAACCCAGAATAGAGAATTGAAGGAAAGAGGAGAGAAGAAAGGAAGAAAGAAACCCAGAAGACAGTAGAAGAACTTAAGCTCCCAAAAAAGAAATTCCAAGACTATGGTTTCACACCTCTCAATGCGGGAATTTCAGAAGTATTAATGGAGGTCAAGAAGGATCCGGAGTTTGTACGGCCACCAAAGATACCGGGTAGTCCTCCCGAGAAGAACAAAGATCGATACTGCGATTTTCATGAAGCTAGAGGTCACTACAACGAAGGATGCATAGCGCTGAGGCTATTGATTGAGAAGCTCATCAAAAACGGTAAGCTGGTTCGATTCCTAGGGGATCACAGGGATCAACCAAGGAATAACCGGGACAACCGGCCTTACAACAATCGTGACCGGGAACACCGTCCTCGAGGCCGCCGCGCAAGCCGAGAGAGCGGGGAGAATCACCCACGGGGGGACAGCCCACGAGAGCGTAATCAAAGAGAGAGGAGTCGTAGCCGACAACATGGAGAGCCGGGAAACCAGATCATAATAGGAGAGATCCGAACAATCGCTAGAGGATTTTCCGGGGGAGGAGAGTCTAATCGTGCAAGGAAGGCTTATGCGCGACAAGCAGGAAGTCAAGAGGTATGGGCAGTCGAAAGGCCAATGAAAGTTCAGAAAAAAAGAGTCTTTAATGATCGGATTCTCAGACGAGGACTATGAAGGGATATCTTTCCCTCATACGGATGCTCTGGTAGTTACTTAAGCTGTGGCCAACCATAATATGCACAGAATTTTGGTAGATAACGGAAGTTCAGGTGACGATGCAGATGGTCGCTTTCAAACACTCAACATAGGCCAAGAAAAGGTCGAACAAATAAATTCCCACGATGGGATTTGCGGCGGCGAGTCCAACCGCTTGGTACGATTGATCTTCCAGTGACAGCCGGCACTGTCCCTAATCAGGCTACGATAATAGTAAGATTCTTATTGATTGACCGGCCTTCGGCATACAACGCCATCATCGGCAGAGCAGCACTTAATGAGCTCAGGGCAATAACATCAACCCCTCATTTAAAGATGAAATTTCCTACTGATCACGGGGTTGGAGAAGTCAAAGGAGACCAGCGAGCAGCCCGCCAGTGTTACAACGTGACTATGAAAGACGTCCCTGGGAAGGCTATTCTCGGAGCTGGGTGTAGCAGTGGTGAGAAATAACAGTTACAGGGCGGGGAACCGGTCGAAGAATTGGAGGAACATTCGATCGGTAACTCCGAGAGGAGTGTCAGGGTCGGGTAGAGGAGTGTCAAGGTCGGGTCGCAGTTGACCCAGGAGCTGAAAGAAGAATTGGTGACCTTCCTCCGAAAGAATGAAGACGTATTCGCCTGGAGCCACGAAGATATGCCCGGAATAGACCCTGCAGTAATAGTTCACCAGTTGAATGTGAGCCCGAATCACACGCCGGTGATTCAGAAAAGAAGGGGTTGTGCACCCGAAAGAAGTAAGGCTGCATCAGAAGAGGTGGAGAAGTTAATTCGGCAGATTCATCGAATCTGCAATACCCAAAGTGGCTATCCAACGTAGTGCTAGTGAAAAAGTCTAACGGTAAATGGAGGATGTGTGTGGACTTCTCAGATCTCAACAAAGCTTGTCCAAAAGACAGCTTTCCTTTACCACGGATTGATTTGTTGGTTGATTCGACATCAGGGCATGAATTACTTAGCTTCATGGATGCTTTTTCCGGGTATAATCAGAAACGCATGTATGAACCGGACCAAGAAAAAACATCCTTTGTGACAGACCGGGGAACCTATTGCTACGAGGTGATGCCATTTGGATTAAAAAACGCAGGGGCAACCTATCAAAGGTTGGTCAACCGGATGTTTCAAGGTCAGATTGGGCGGAATATGGAAGTCTACGTAGACGACATGCTAGTGAAGAGCACCCTAGCCACAAACCACATCCAAGACCTAGCCGAGGCATTCCAGGCTCTAAGGCTCTACGGTATGAAGCTAAACCCTGCTAAATGTGCTTTCGGAGTGTCCTCGGGTAAGTTCTTAGGGTTTGTAGTATCGAGGCGTGGAATTGAAGCCAACCCGGAAAAGATAAAGGCAGTGCTAGATATGCAAGCACCACGGAGCACAAAGCAATTACAGCAGCTCATTGGTAGGGTTGCCGCCTTAAATCGATTTATTTCCCAGTCAACAGACAAATGCTTGCCCTTCTTCAAGGTTCTCCGGAAAGCGTTTGTATGGGATGAAGAATGCGAAGAAGCCTTCAATCAGCTAAAGCAATATTTAGGGAATCCTCCCTTACTCAGCCGAGCTAGTGAAGGAGAGGTACTCTACCTCTACTTGGCAGTATCGCCCACTGCCGTGAGTTCAGCTTTGGTCCGGGAAGACCAGGACACCCAGAAGCCAGTGTATTTCACTAGCCGAGCCTTACACGGAGCAGAAGAAAGATATCCCAGGATAGAAAAATTGGCATTCGCGTTAATAACGTCACCGAGACTAAGGCCGACTTCCAGCTCATACCGTCAGAGTCTTGACAGAGTACCCATTAAAGAAGGTGATGCAGAAACCAGACGTTTCAGGAAGATTGATGAATTGGGCCATAGAATTGGGAGAGTTTGATGTAGAGTTTCATCCAAGGACAGCAATCAAAGGGCAGGCACTAGCCGACTTTCTCGTGGAATTCTGTAATTTCCCAGAACCAGACCAGCTACCCAAGGGAGAAACATGGATAGCATATGTAGACGGGTCTTCCACCCAAAAGAGAGGCGGAGCCGGGATCGTGCTGATAGACCCAGGAGGAGAAGCCCTAGAGTTCTCAATCCGGTTGGACTTCATTACGACCAACAATGAAACAGAGTACGAAGCAGTCATAGCCGGAATGAGCTTAGCCCGGGACATGGGGGCCAAGAGTCTGGAGGTAAAGAGTGACTCGCAAGTGGTAATCGTGCATATTCAAGGAGAATACGAGGCTCGGGGGGTAAAAATGAAGAAGTATCTCACCAAGGTGCAAGAACTACAAGTCTTATTTGATCTGGTAGTGTTGACTAGGATCCCTCAAGAAGACAACAGCCGGGCCGATTTCTTAGCAAGACTCGGGTCCGCAACAGACGAAGAAGCAAAAGTCTCGAAGCAAAAAGTACAAGTCCTAACCGAACCTTCCATATTACCAACTGCGAAGATCTTGCAAGTTGAACAAGGAGACGAAGCCCCAGAATGGGCTATTGATATTATCCGATACTTGAGAGATGGAGGGCTCCCAGATGACAGATAGAAGGCACGACAAATCCGGATGAGGTCCGCTCGATACACCTGGATTGATGGGACTCTCTATAGGCGGGGGTACACATTGCCTCTCTTAAAGTGTATTACTAAGGCAGAGGCAGATTATGTGATGCAGGAGATTCACAAAGGGGTATGTGGCAGCCACGGAGGAAGCCGAATGCTGGCTCACAAAGCTATCAGAGCCGGATACTATTGGCCCGGAATGAACAAGGATTCTAGTGACATCGTGAAACATTGCGACAAGTGTCAGAGATTTGCTAAAATCATGAAGAATCCCCCTAAAGAGCTAAGTCCAATCTCGTCACCATGGCCTTTTGCACAATGGGGAGTCGACTTGGTAGGTCCATTACCCACGGGAAAAGGAGGATGCAAGTTCATAGTAGTCGCAGAGATTACTTCACCAAATGGGCGTAGTGGAAGCACCGCAGCCATCACAACCGAAAACATCCGAATTTTCTGTGGAGATCGAGAGTGTGTAGGTACGGAATTCCTCACGCCTTTGTAATGCATAACGGTAAGCAATTCGATCGTGAACCATTCCGAAAGTGGTGTGAAAAACTCCATATAAAGAATTACTACTCTTCACCGGGACATCCCCAGGCAAATGGATTGGTAGAAGCAACCAACAAGACCTTGATGAAAACTCTAAAGAAGAAGCTCGAAGATAGTAAGGGAGCTTGGGTAGAATTTCTTCCGGAGGTATTGGGGTCTTACAGAACCACCACCCAAACTCCTACAGGGGAAACACCCTTTGCCCTGACATACGGAACTGAAGCTGTGATTCCTGTGGAGGTAGGGTCTCTTAGCTACCGAGTGGAGCATTACAACCCGGGGCTGAATGAAGAAGGAATGAAGCTGCACCTGGACTTGTTACAAGAAAAGCAGGACAAAGCTCAGATCACCATGGCTGCATATCAGCAGAAAGCAGCGAAGTACTTCAACAAACGGGTTAAGCATCGGGACTTCAAAGTCGGAGATTGGGTTCTTCGAAAGGTAACCATCGCCACACGCGATCCCACTGAAGGGAAGCTGGGTCCAACATGGGAAGGGCCTTACCAGGTTGTCAAGTGTCATCGACAAGGAGCATACCACCTCCAGAGGACAGATGGAAAGCCATTACCAAGGCCGTGGAACGCGGAACATTTGAAAAAGTACTATTAGTAGTACACCCAGGGTTCGATTTATTTATGCTCTTATTATTTGATTGTCTTTTAATACTGCAATGGAACACAGAACATTTGAGGGAGTACTATCAGTAGTACTCCCAGGGTTTGATTTATTTATGCTTTTATCATTTGATTGTCTTTCACTATCGAATTTTATTTGAATAAAGAGTGATGCTGACTTAAGCATCGGAGGGTCCTCGGGAGACCGAGGACCTCCCTTTGACAATTACTTTTTGGTAGACAGGACAGGGAGAAAACCCTGGGCAAAAACAAGGAGATTCAAACCTGAAGGCAAGGAGAAAACCTTGGGTAAAAAACAATGAATAGGGAGACAACCCTCTAAAACAAGGATAAAGAGAAAACCTGGGAAAAACAATGAATAGGGAGGCAACCCTTTAAAACAAGGACAAGGAGAAAACCTTTGGCAAAAACAATGAATAGGGAGACAACCCTCTAAAATAAGGATAAGGAGAAAACCTTGGGCAAAAACAAGGAATCACCCAAGACGAACCGGGAACAAAGTTAGTTGAAAGATTTACAAATTATATGCAGGTTTGGATTATCTCGATGACTCGGAGAGGGACCCAGATATGATCTCCAGGTGTCTCGAAACTATGACGGGCGTAACCCCCATCAAGGGATAGAACTAGGGGGTATTTCCGAAAACTCAAACGATGCAAAAAACAGAGCTGAAAAGCTCCAACTAACAAGCTCAAAACACATTCATTAAGGAGACATGAGTCTTGGACAAGGTCAAACAACAAGCCACTAGAAGGCTTTGGCTAAATTCCCGTCATCCAAGTACTTTGGCTGAGGGAATTGGGGGGTAACTGTTAAGAATAAATTCATACTACAAGCCCATCAAATTTTGGGCCCAATGGCCAAGAATAGGCCCATAAAATATTAATTAAATAGCAAGGGCTATTTAATTAATCACTATATAATATTTTCCAAGTAGGATTATATTATCATAAAGAAATCTTATTTGTCTCTACAAGATTGATATTCACGATTATCATTCCAAGATAAAGCTCAACATTATCTCTACGTAAAAGATTATCTTTACAAGATAATCGTTTGGGATTATCTCAACTTTGAACTCTTAAACCAATTCGAAACAAGGAAAGCCAGTTCAAATCAACTTCAACCTTCAAGCCTATAAATTGGCCCCTACCCAAGGTACAAGATACGTTCTCTCTCAGATCAGAAATTATTAGGCATATTAAATTATTGTGCATCGAAGCATAATATTTTTCTTAGTTCTAATTTTGGCATCGGAGTGTCCACGGCATCTACGCCGTCGGACTCTTTGACGCTTTTTCATTCTTTTGCAGCAATTTGAAGAGCACACATTGTCAAATTGCAGATCTCAAAGAACGCACATTCATCGTGAAGAAAACTGTTCTAACAAGTAACAAACCAAGAAAGACCAAGTCAAGAGAAAAGATGAGCCTATATGCATATGCGTGAAGAGGAATTGCAAAAAGAAAAATTCTATCTTTCAAATGAGTCAAGCTTTTAAATGAGCCAAGCCATGCGTGGTACTTAGAGCATTTCTAACAACTTCACTGTCATTTTCTCTACATTTAAGGATCCAAACCACTTTTTGTTTTCTATGTCAAAAAACACCCAAAAACTTTCCTTAATCATTCCCAATATCATTAATATATATATATATATATATATATATATATAAGAGGAGAGATGAGAGAATTGTGAGACATGACTCAGGAGAGAAGAGAGGAGAGAGAATCATTTTTTTTTTTTTTAATACTCATAAGGATTGCAATAGTGAAACCCAAAACATTGGGTTCCACCGTAGCAATTCTAATGTTTAGGGTTCATTTAGAGAGTCTGCTATGAGACGTTTTTTACGATTTTTTGGACATATTCCCTAAACTTAGCAGAGAGTTTGCTGGGAATGCTCTTAGAAATTAGAATTGAAGAAAGAATATGGAAAAGGAAAAGGAAAAGGAAACAAAATTGGAAACCTAAATTAAGAAAGAAAAGGAAAAGCAAACCAAATTGGAAAAGGAAAACAAATCCGAAAAGGAAAAACACAATCTTTATTGACGAAGAAAAACTAAAACACACATGCATAATTAAAATAACAATTTTCCCAAATTTCCCGGCAACAAACGTAACAATTTTCTCAAATTTCTCGGCAACAAACAAGATCTGCATGCTTGTAATGCTTACTCCAGCTTGGTGCCAAAGATTCGATATTGCCTACTTCCCCAAGCATGATTTAAGGATGGGCTTCTGTAAAAGCACTAGTAAGAGAAAAATGTGGTCAGCAGTAGCCCAAACAACAACCGTTTATCAATAATACAACTCTGTTGTTAAATGGTCCTGAAAAAACCTCTAAATTTAATCTGAAACTCAACCCTGCTAAGCAGGAAATGCAGAAGCAAGAGGAAGAAATTATTTAATTTGTTTAAAAGAGACACAAATCACATGTTAAAGCAAAATTACGAGGGCAAATGGATGGGAAGTTAAAAAGTCAAGAGAGACGTTCTTATTTACATAAGAAACATAGGGACACTTTCCAAAAAAAAAAAAAAAGAAACATAGGGACATTTCACAAGGAAGTTTAACAACCAACTATGGCAAAATGACAGGGACATCGAATAAGGAAATTTTAGATCAGATTACATTAAGTCAGTTACTGAAATGTCTTGCCCCATCTTCACCATACAGAAGAGCATGGATTCTGACAGTTGGATCTTCTAGGGTCAGCTTGATCCTGTAAGTCCCAAGTGGAGAGCATAAGTTCTTAGGCTGCCATGGAAATGCTGCAACCACTCGAGCTACACACTTAGATTTAGCTGTTACCTGTAATGAAAGTGAGCATCACTAGGAATTATTACAAAAACATAATCATAAAAAAAGTGTTGATCACTGTATGGCTCTAGGATTGAAATTCTAACAGAATAAATGTGAAGGTGACAAAAGGGCGCAAGCTTACCCTTAAAAAAAAAAAAAAAAAAAAACAATATTGGTCTAAACATTGCCATGTAATGAAAACACTTACTTGAAACAACACCACCAGCATAAAAGTAATTATTTGATTCAACTGTAATGTAAACAAATGCTAAGAAATAATATTGGCCAGAAATGATATGTAATCAAAGTTGAATATCATAATATATCATAAAAGCCATAATTATTAGAAATAAATCCGTTATTGAGGTTGAATGATGATCAATTATGAAAAAAAAATTACGTGATTATTGAATAGAAATTGGAGGTGATTTCCAATTAATATTGGCCAAAAATGATATTTAATCAAAGTTATTCAAGATTCTAATATATTAGAGTGAAAGAGGCATACAGTCGGGTGATATATGATTAAACCAATAGCATCCATACAAATTAAAACATCTATTCCAATAAAATTCCAACTATAAGGTCATCCATCGGCACTAAATTAAAGAAGAATTGCATTCTAGACTCATCATTACTTTTTTTTTCTAAGCTAGACTCATCATTACTTTGTTTGTGAGCATAGCAAGCATATTCATTTTCAGTTAAAGCTGAGTCCTTTGGAAGTTACTTTTAGAGATGACAAACCAATACATTCTTTTCTCTAATAGAAACGGACAATAAAACTACCTTTTTATTGACCAAAACAGTTCCCTTGACAGCACAGCCATTGTTGTTGCTAAAGAGACGGAACTGGATCAGCCAAGTCTAAAAAACGGCCAAAAAGAAGTGAGAAAGAATAGAAAATATTCTAAGCCCAAAATGTCAAAGACCATTTCAGTGTCACTATGTACTTTAACAGCGCATCGTCCCATCAACGTTCTCATTGTGGTTCATTGCATGCAGGAGAACACACGGTAGAAAGTCCAGAGTTACTAAGAAATGTGTTTATTATCTTTGACGAATTTCAGTTTGATAAACATTTTATTTCTTTCTTTTTTGAAAAAAATATAATTAAAACTATAAATGAAAAAAGTATAATTTTAAAAAATCTTATTAAACAATCACCAGATGGGGTTGTACCATGAAGATCCACTCCCTACCCTCTTGGCTATGTTTGGCGAAATAATGGACTTAATAAGTGAATAGCAGATTTCAATGATGTGGGAGAAAAAAAAATAAAAATATTTTGTAAAAAAAAGTGAAAAAATTTGTTTTGTAGTAATTTTTTTATTTAAATAGTAATAATAAATAATTGATGTATAAAAAATAAAAATACTATAATTAATTTAAAGATAAATTTTTTGAAGTTTTGAATCCAATTCGGCCCATTCTTTTCCAATTTTATGGGAATTGCTGCATAAACGACGTTGTCATATCATATTGATTAGCAATGTTCTTTTCTATTGATGTTTATAAAGATTGAGACAATTCACTCCCTATGTACAACAAATAATTTATAGGTCATTTAGGTATAAATAAAAACATGAAGAAGACATAGGTGCCATGTAGGTATAATTAATAGACATGTAGGTCATGTTGATACAGTTGTCAACCCTGATAGCAACTGTAATCTGCCATTTTTACTTTTTATTGTTTAAAATCTATTAATTTTAAAATGGGCCAATAGCCAAAAGATAGACTTTTTAATGAAGCCAAACATTTCTCACCCGGATTCCTCCCATTACTAATCGAATCCCATCTTCAATTTTGTTTTCTGCAACACCAAAAGCATTCCCGTAAGCGTAACGTCTTTCTCTTATGACCCGTGACAATAGCTGAAGCAGTGTGCATTGTCCTATTCAAAAATGAATACACAAACAGATTGATGTTGCTTTTGTCTACGTTGGTGTTCAAAATAAAATAAACTTTTCTTCGACTCACTACTTTTCTGTTGCAAGCAATGCTTTTGGGTGTTCATAAAACAAATCAGTAAAAAAAAAAAATGGTTAATTACTTTTTTTTGTATGTGTTTTTACGTTTTCACTGAATTTTTCGGCTGAAAATCACTAAGGGAGTTTTTGTACTGTGAACAAGGAATTTAATTAAAATTTTCTTTTTAAAAAAACTTAATTTCTTTAAATTGTTTTCAAATTTATAGGAGTATTTGTGTCTTATTTAAAAATATATAGTCGTATTTTTATATTTTTGATAGCTTTTAGGGATATTGACATTATTTTGTTAGTTTAATGAAGTATTGTAACAATTGAAAGTTTGATGTGACTTTACAAGTATTTAAGGTACAAGAACTTTACCAAAAAAGAAATAAGAAAAAAAAAAAAAAAAGGTTCAAAGAAAACTTGCTAATGCTTGAAGACGAACAGGATGTGGTGAAGAAACATCCATCATCCGTGAAAAGATGTTGTCTTTAATTATCTACCAAAATAATTTGTTTACAATTAAATCTTTTATAGTTAGCAGGTCAAGATAAAAACCAATCCTTCCTTAAAAATATAAATTATTAACGGCTGTGTGTGTGTGTGTTTTTTTTTATAATATTGTTGCGGTAATGGTTTTTTTTTTCTCTCTTCTCTTGCTGTAAAATTTCGTGTCTATCGATTTCAGTTATCGAGAAAATAGGTCATGTTGGGAAAATTGATAATTAACGACAACCAATTTTCCATCGGCCCTTTATGCGAAAGACAAGTTTGAAAAGAAAACACACGAGAACACACACCAATCACACACGTACACAAAGAGTTTACGTGGTTCGACAATATGCCTACGTCCACGGGGCGTGATCCGGTTTCCTTCTTTACTATTGAGAAGGAGACCGGATCATGCACCTATGAGTCAACTAAAAATACCTTAAAGGGACTTAGGATTGTCACAGAGGCGGTCTGGGAGCTCCAAGGTTTCCATTATTTGCTCATTCTGTGCTTCTAAGGTTCCCAGACGCTTGCTTTTCTACCTCCTGAGCGCAACATGGCTATCGCTGAGGAGGTAGAAAAGCTCCTGGCGGCGGGATTCATCAGAAAAGTTGACTACCCAACCTGGATCTCTAATGTTGTAATGGTGAAGAATGTAAGAAATTGAATATATATAAATGCTAATTAACAATATAATTAGCAGCGGAAATTTAATATATATATGTATATGTACCTCCAGCCATTGCTTTGCTCAAGCGACTTGAAGAACGACTCCACAAAGAATCAAACTAAAACTAAACAATTTTATTGAGAGGTTCTTCGACCTATGCCTACCAAAGTGAGTGCCAATTGATGGAATACACAGCCTTATTTATAGGTAGGTCGGGGACCCTCAATTAGAGTCATACCTTAATTATTCCTCCCATCAAGGAATAAAAATCAAATCAATACAGCTAATTGATTCCACAAAATAAAATCTTTAATGAAATCAAATACTTGTTCCACAAGAATTAAATCAGTGATTTAATTCAGAATATTTGATTGAAATCAAATACTTGTTCCACAAGAATTAAATCAATAATTTAATTCAGAATATTTGATTTACACAATAAGCTTTAATTGGAATAAATTATTGAACACCGTAATTTTATTATTACAATAATATATGTGACATAAAGGGACATATTTTAATGGAATTTCTTACATTCTCCCACTTGGCCCTTATGACACATAAATTCTTTATGGTGTTCAATTCTATGATATGGCCAATACTTTATTTATTCCAACCATTCATGGAATCCTCCCACTCATTCAAGGAATACTACACACGAATCATGGCGGTAAAGCTTTTATGTAATAAGCCGTCCCTTCCATGTATCACGATGTCTAATACCTCCCTAAATGAGTACTTTATGGATAATGTACTTAATGAACGAACTTCCTATAAGTCATTCGGGTCCAAACTTAATTTTTATCCTCATGGATAAGATAATAAATGTGCACAAAACTTTATTAAAATAACATGATGTCTATAGACTGAATAGAAAGAACTAAGTACAAAATGAATCAATGAGCCCCATATGCTCC
The DNA here is from genome assembly GCA_016403345.1 of Corylus heterophylla. Taxonomy (NCBI): domain Eukaryota; kingdom Viridiplantae; phylum Streptophyta; class Magnoliopsida; order Fagales; family Betulaceae; genus Corylus; species Corylus heterophylla. The sequence continues at coordinate 5,680 of JADOBO010000228.1, read as the reverse complement.
ACATGACTTTTAAACTGCTTTACCGGTAAACCTTTAGTCATGGGATCCGCAATCATCAGTTCAGTACTAATATGCTCAATGAATACTTCATTCCTTTTAATGTTCTCTCTCACACGAAGGTACTTGATGTCGATATGCTTACTTCTGCTTCCACTTTTATTATTCTTAGAAAAGAAAATGGCAGCACGATTATCGCAGAAGATCTTGATTGGTCTCGCTATAGAATCGACAACCTTGAGACCACTAACAAAATTTCTCAACCATAATGCCTGTGTAGTAGCTTCATAGCATGCAATAAATTCTACTTCCATTGTAGATGTAGCAATTATAGTCCGCTTGTCGCTTCTCCAAGATATAGCTCCTCCAAAGAAGAAGAAAGATATATCCCAAGTAGACTTCCTGCTATCCACACATCCAAAGAAAATCTGAATCGAATATCCAACCACCTCCAAATGGTCGGTGTGTCCGTATGTCGATCAGTAGTCCTTGGTTCCTTGCAAATACCGCATCACTTTCTTTGCAGCTTTCCAATGTTCCAATCCTGGGTTGCTTTGATATCGACCCAGCATTCCAACTGCCATTGCAATGTCAGGTCTAGTACAGACCTGTGCATATAATAGGCTGCCAACTGCAGATGCATATGGGATACTTTTCATCTGTTCTTGTTCCAATGCATTCTGGGGACACTGATTATTATTGAATTTATCCCCTTTAATGATAGGTGCTACAGAAGTTGAACAGTTCTTCATTCTGAATCTCTCTAAAACCTTTTCAATGTAAGCCTTCTGAGACAATTTTAATATTCTTTGATTTCTGTCTTTGTGAATCTCTATGCCAATGACATATGAGGCTTCACCCAAATCTTTCATTTCAAAGTTTTGAGAGAGGAACTGTTTGCTTTCTTGTAGCAAACCTAAATCATTACTTGCAAGCAAAATATCATCTACATATAGGACTAAGAAAATAACTTTGCTCCCACTGACCTTAAGGTATATGCACTGATCAACAAAGTTCTCAACAAAACCATATGAGGTAATAACTTTGTGAAATTTGATATACCATTGGCGGGAGGCTTGTTTTAGCCCATAAATAGATTTCTTTAATTTGCAAGCCTTCTGACTGTTATCATCAAATCCTTCAGGTTGTTTCATGTATACCTCTTCTTCAAGATCCCCATTTAAAAATGCTGTTTTCACATCCATTTGATGTAGCTCTAGATCAAAGTAAGCTACTAATGCCATGATTATTCTAAATGAATCCTTCTTTGATACTGGAGAGAAGGTTTCATGATAATCAATGCCTTCCTTCTGAGTAAATCCCTTGGCCACAAGTCTAGCTTTATACCGTTCAACTTTACCAGAAGCATCTGTTTTGGTTTTGTAAACCCATTTGCAACCTACGGCTACAGCTCCCTCTGGTAAGTCAACGAGATCCCAGACTTGATTTTTAGCCATGGATTCCATCTCTTCCTTCATGGCATTGAACCAAAATGTGGAGTTATCTCCACTCATGGCTTGTGAAAATGATTTTGGATCATCTTTAGGCCCAATGTCAAAATCAGACTCTTGGAGGTATACAACATAATCACTAGGGATTGCTGGTCTACATATTCTAGAGGATCTTCTTAATCCTACTTCCTCCCCATTTGGAGGAGGTTGAGTAGGCTCATTCGAACCTGTTCCTCGAGTTGGTTGTTCTGAAATTGATTGTGGTTCAAGGAAATCATTTTGATTTTCCTAAGCACAATCAAACGCCCTTCATGTGAAGGAGTTTCATCAACTCTCGTGCTTCCTCTAATTCAACCATTTGAGGATGAGCACTCCCACAAGGTTCATATCCTCTATAAATTTTGCATTTATAGACTCAACAATTCTAGGACTATGCGAAGGACAAGAAACCTAAATCCCTTGGAGTTAATCGCATAGCCCATAAAAATCCATTGGTTGTCCTTGGGTCTAATTTCTTTAGACTTGGATTGTAAATCCTTACTTCAAAGAGACAACCCCATATGTGTAAATGATTTAAACTTGGTTTCCACCCATTCCATAATTCAAAAGGTGTCTTGGGAACAGCCTTGGATGGAACCTGTTTAAAACATACACAGCAGCTTTTAAGGCTTCACTCCATAAAAATAAAGGAGATGGGAATTACTCAAGATGCTCCTAACCATGTCCATAAGTGTACGATTCCTTCTTTCTGCTACACCATTTTGTTGTGGTGTGCCGGGCATCGTGTATTGAGCCACAATACCTTCCTCTTCAAGGAATTTCGCAAATGGACCTATCATTTGTCCCTTTCTGTACCTACCATAGTACTCTCCGCCTCTATCGATCTTACGATCTTGATTTTCTTTTCCTTTTGTTTCTCTACTTCTACCTTATAGGTCCAAAAGCATTTAATGCTTCACCTTATCATTTAGAAGATAGAGATACATAAACCTTGTATGGTCATCAATGAAAGATATGAAATATCTTTGACCATTTAGGCAGGAGTAGGAAAAGGTCCACAGATATCGTGTGTATGATCTCAAGAATCTCGAAACTCCTTTTGGCACCTTTAGTGGTCTTGGTGGTTTGCTTTCCTTTATGCAATCCACACAAGTACCAAGGTTTGTAAAATCAAGAGTTTTAAAACTCCATCATTCACTAACCTTTTGATTCTCTCAATGGAGATATGTCCTAATCTCCCGTGCCATAACAAAGCGAGTTTTGATCCATTAGACTCCTCTTTATGCCAACATCAGTATGCAATGATAAATAATTGTTTTCAAAATTGGGATCTAGATCAATTTTGAATAAACCATCAATTTTTATTCCACCACCAATCAATTGTTCACCTTTAAAAATACTAAAAGTTGAATTGATAAACCAAAATCCAAAACCCACAAAGATCCAATTTGGAAACTGAAATTAAATTTCTAGAAAATTCTGGAATAAAAAATACATTTTCAAGGTCTAAAACATATCCAGATTTCAAAATTATTCTAAAGGTCCCAACAGCTTCTACTTGTGAAAATAGTTTGTTTCCTGAATAAACACGTTGTTCATTGCTTGCTGGCTTCCTTGTTGTGAGAAAACCCTGCATTGAGTTGACAATATGGATTGTAGAACCCGAATCAATCCACCATGTATTATTAGGAGCCTCAACAAAAAAAGATTCATGACACACTAGAGATATAAGATTACCTTTTCTTTCGAGCCACTTTATATATTTTTGGCAATCTTTCTTCATATGCCCTTCTTTCTTGCAAAAGTAACAAGTATCCTTCTTGCCAATTTTCTTGATTGGCAACTTGTTCTCCTTTTGAAGTTTTGGGCATGCTTGCCTCTCTTGGTCTTTCCTTTGCATGAATAGCCATATGAACACCTTCTGGCTTCTCATGCTTTAACCTCTCTTCCTCTTGAACACACATGGTCAGAAGTTCATTTACTGACCATTTATCTTTATGTGTGTTATAGGATATTTTAAAAGGAACATACTCAGAGGAAGAGAGTTCAAAATGAAATGCACCAAGAATGACTCGATATGTCAATCTCTAGGGACTTGAGTTGAGTGCCATGTCCCTCATTTCCATAATGTGCTCACGCACACTTCGGAATTATCAAAGGACTTGCTTGATAGTTTCTTCATTAGGTGCTGGCTAAGGCCTTGTCGGAACTCACAAATTGTTCCTCAACCGCCTTAATGAATGCCTTAGCCTTAGTGCATTCAGGATGGAACCCCGATGCCTTTAGAGACATGAGATTTCATGAACATTAGACTTAAGCGATTTGATCGCTCCCACCGTTCATGTTTAGTAATCTCTTGTAGCGTACTTTCCTCCGTGAGGACGGGTGGTTCGTCCACACGGAGCGCCAAGTCAAGCTCCAAACACCCCAATGTGAAAAATAAATTTTCTTTCCAGTCAGAAAAATTGTTACCATTAAGCATTGGAACATGAAAAGTTCCATCCATTAAAGCAGTAGGAATAGCTGCAATAACCAAGGAAAATATTTTAATGCTATGAAATAACTTTATTTAAATTAACCAATGTTAACTTAATAGTAAATTTCAACCTACCTGTGGGCAAAGGTTGCATCATGCATGAAATTTACTCTTTATTAATAAGACTAATAGATTTAGCATTAATAAATAAAATTTTCCGTACCTGTGGGCCTAAGAGAAATTTTATTTTTAATGTTAAATTTACTATCTTATTCTAATTAATTCATAAAAATAAAAACGTCCCTGTGGGGATTGGCAAATTAAATTTATGAATTAATTACAACATGATGTTAATTTTTCTGTATGAAGTTCACATATATGATCTTGATGCAATTATCATCATAAAAATCGGGATGCTGTGGCTCTCCCAAAAATTATTATGATAATCACGACTTCATTAACATCATTAACTATATAGATGCCAAAAAATAAAATTCCCAAGAATAAAAGACAAAACCATCATGTTAGTGGGTAAACAGTATTTTTCCAAAGTACAACCGGATAGTGTCCCAGATAAGTGAGGGGGCGCACAACGGCACACTTAAGTCCCAAGACTTACCTTGCCAGAGCTTTCCGATTGCAATTTTGGATAGTACCATAAACATTCACCAACACGTGAGGCTTAGTTAATTATTCTCAGGTCCAGGCATCAAACAATTTATTTAAACAATATAAATAAAAGAATATATTTAATCTTAAGTCTATGCATTAAAGAAATAATAATTTCAATGCTAAATAATTTAAATGATAACATATATTAAATTGCAACATAAAAGCATATGAAAATGCATAGCCTAATGGTAGAATGTCTTAGGCCCATTAACTTTGAGAGCCCAGGTTCTAATCCCACCTGAACCCCTTTTGTTTTTTTTTTTTTTTTAATCCGGATGGGCCAGCTACTCTAAACCAGGTTGGGCTACTGGAATGGGCTAGCTGATCCGGGTTGGGCTTCTAAGGGTCAGCCCATTTAATGACCAAGTTTTTTTTTTTTTTTTAAACTGAATTGGGTTTGGGTAAAGTAAAGCCCATACCCAAAAAACCACTAGACCCGGTTTCCTTATGGGTTTGAAAACCCTACCCGGCATCCTTAAGTTCCAACCCGAAAATACCCAAAACCCAGCCGCCGCCCTCTTCCTCAAGCGCCGGCCACCAGAGTCGTCTCCTTGATGCGTCGGCCACCAAGGACCGGCGCTCCGACCAGACGACAGGCAACCCCTTAGGGCTGCCGCCGTCTGCCTTTATCGGTGATCCCAACGAAGAGCCACCATTCCGGCGCGAGCAGATGGTGGAGATCGAGATCCTACCGTCGTCCTCAGCCTGGAGCAGCGTCCTTACGAACACCGGGTTCGAAAAAAAAAAAAAAAAAACGCACTCCGCTGCCGATCCTTTATGGGCGCTGGGCCCGAAATGTCTGCCCACCGCCGTTCTTCATGGGCGGCCCGTGATGGGCCGCTCCTCACTGTATGCGGCAGAACGCCACCGACGGCAGGGGAAAAAAATTCCAGCCAAGATGCCCAGTCACCGGAGCTTGCCGGTGGCCTCTGCGCCGATGGCCAGAGATTTGGCCGCCACTCCATCTACCCAACCACGGCTCAAGGTTGGTTCTCGGTGCAGTTTTGGCGTGGGTTTCGTATCGGGTTAGCTTCTCCAGAACTCTTGCCACAAAAGACATTGGTTTAGTTCAATACAGAACATG
>JADOBO010000227.1:0-36872 GCA_016403345.1 Corylus heterophylla | reverse complement strand
GACCTCGTGCACTTGCGCGGGTAAAACATACAATTATTTACCCATTAATTTAGGTAGATATTTGTAACAACAAGTTTTTGGCACCGTTGCCGGGGATTGCGGTAAATTTTGTTTAGAATTATTTTTCCTTTAGTTGTGTTATTTTAATTTTCAATTTTCAAATTTGTTTTTATCAAAAATCAAAAATATTTTCCATTCTTTCTTAATTTTCCTGTTTTCTGTTTCAGTTTTGCGGACTAGCATTCGGTTACTACGACCGAGTGTCAGCCGAATGCGATTGAGCGAATTGCGTTTGAGCGCACTAACCTACGATCGAGCGCAGTTCCAGGGAGCATCCGAATAAGCAGCACTGAAGTTGCTTTGACTGAAGAGGCAATTCAATTGATGCAAGGTCGTCGATCTCAAGATTCAGTCGTCATTCCACTCGATCCCAAAATTGAGCGGACAATTCGACAAAGGCCTAGAGACAAAGAAGAAGAGGAAGAAGTTGAGAACACAATGGAAGATTTGCAAGTGAACCCACCAATAGTGCCAAGACCACTAGAGGCAAATCCACCACTGGTGCGAAGACCAATGAAACAGGCTTTCATCCAAATGAACCTCAACCAGCCATCATGCATAGCATATCAATCGAGGTGGAAGGCAATTATTATATTTCTTCTCAAATCCTCAATGCATTGACTCACTTCAAGGGCACAGCTTTTGAGGATCCTAACTTGCATCTTAAGAAGTTCTTTGATCTATGCAAGCTGCAGCACATCCAAGGCCTAATTATGGAGAGACTCAGATTAGCCCTTTTTCCTTTCTCTTTGAAAGATAATGCTAAATTGGGTATAATTCTTTGCCTGCAGATTGTGTTGTGCCAAATACCCATCTAAATTAATAGACAAATACTTGCTACGTTTTACTCGCAAGTGCACAAGCTCAAATGATAGTATAGCATGCAAATACGAGATCATTCCCACGAGGATTGGTAAATTATGTTTAGAAGTAAATTCCTATTTAATTAAACATACAAAATTCAATTGTCACGATTGAATTTAATATAAAGAAATAAAATAAAAGAATAACTAAAAATAAAAAGGATTAGGGTTTTGATATCTACCACTAATTAGACTAATTAAGATAACAATATGTCAATGCGCCAATTATATCGGTATATCTAATGTTTGTCAACCTAAGGGCATGGGTGTCTACCCCTTAAGCTATTGATTTCCCTAAACATTGAATTAGGCATGAGTGTCTACTCTAATTCTTTTCTTTCTTAAAAGATTTAGCATGGGTGTCTACTAAGTTGTTCTTTAAGAAAGCATAAATCTGTGAAAATCGACAAACACACGAAGCCTAGGGCATGGGTGTCAACTCCCGGTTCCCCATGTTGATTAACCCAAGAATCCGGCATGGATATCTTTTGTTACTCTTATTAAACCCAGGACTCGGTCATCCAAATTGATTTAACTAAATAGTCCATACCACATGCATATGTTGGCCAGACAAACACATATAAGGAATACAAGATAACAAGTATTAATCAAGTTAAATACATCAAAATATAATTGTAGCAAAGGCGCCAATATTGCAATCTTAAAAATACTTGACTAGGGCTTCAATCTAGCCCCAAATAAAATATAAACTACATAATAAAAATAATAGGTGGAAGAGAAGAAAAACCCAAACTCCTCTTGATTTAGCTTTTAGTTCCTTTCCAGAGCTTGTGCCTCTTTTCTACACACCTATTCCTAGAGTCTAAGAGGTATATTTGTAGGCCCTAGAAGTCCTTGTTACACTAGTAAGCCTAGGAAATTCGTAGGGTTTTACTCCTATTACAAGTGGGGGCTGGAAAACCCTAATATGGAAATACTAGCAGTCTGGCCGCACTCTTGATGTGTCTTCTGCGCACGAGGGCGATCGATCGCAACCCGTGTGTGCTCTATCGCACGTCTGTGATCGAGCCTCTTCTATTGTGCGCTCAATCGCGCATGATCGATTCACTGCTTGTCTTCTTTGGCAGTGCGCTCGATCACAGGGAACCTGCGATCGATCGCACTGTTAGGGGCTCCAACTTTTCCCAATTTCTCTCTTTGAGCCCAAATCTTCCAAATTTACTTCATTTTCTTCCAAAAGCCTACAAAAGCATGGAAAACACAAAAATGAACTAAAATAGCATAATTTAACCAAAACTACAGGATTAACAAATATAAGTTAAGGGCTAAAAATGAATATTTTGGCACTTAACAGATTCCATCCACACTTGGGAGGAAATAGCCACCAAGTTCCTGAAGAAGTTTTTCCCAGCTCAAAAGACAAGACAACTTAAAAGGAACTTCAAATGTTCCAACAAAGAGATGGAGATCTTTTCTTTGAGGCATGGGATCACTTCAATTCATTGCTTCTAAAGTGGCCACATCATAACACCCCTCAAGATGATCTGGTACAAATTTTCTATGTAGGCTTAGATGATACTAACAAGGGAATGGTTGATTAGCTTGTGGAGGAGCACTTATGGAAAAGAGTAGTGAGGAAGCCATGGAGCTCTTTGAAACACTAAGTGAGCATTCCCAACAATTCTGCTCTAGAGGAAGGCGAGAAGTAAAAAGTAAGGGCATGTATGAAGTAAACTTCGATGGTGGATCTCCAAATCAGATGGCTGCTGTGGAAAGGAAGCTAGATATGATTGTCAAAGCCATGATTGCTTAAAACATCTCACCTGTTGAAAAGGACACACCAATCCAGGTATGTGCTATATGTTCTCATTTTGATCACACTACTGAGACGTGTCCTTTATCTCCATTTGTAGAGCAAGAAGAGGTGAATTATGTGGGACAAAACAATTACCCCCACAAGAACAATCCATACTCCAACACCTACAATCCAGGGTGGCGCAACCACCCCAATTTCTCATGGAGTAACAATCAAGGACAATAGAAGGGTCCCCAACAAGTAGTCCAACCAGTTCAGGAGCCAAAGAAGAAGACCTGGAGAGTATTGTACATCAATTTGTGATTGCGCAGCAACAAACCAATGCCAAGCATGAGCAGTCCATTCAAAGGACTGAGCAAGCTATCCAAAGATTGGAAGTACAAATAGGGCAAATGGCAAAGGAGCTGAGTGAAAGAAGGTGAATTCCCATCCCGAACAATATGCAATCCCGGGGGTCACCAGCAGTTGAAAGTAGTCACAATTCTCAGGAATGGCAAGGTCATAGGAACTGAAGAGCCATCTCTAGCATCTCCAGATGAAGCATCAACTTCCAAGGTAAACAAAATGGAGAAGGTGAATGTACCACCCTTCCCTCAAAGGTTAGTCAAACCAAAGAAAGAAAAGCAACTCATGGATATCATTGAGACTTTGAGGAAAGTAGAAATCAACATTCCTTTATTAGATGTAATTAAACAGATTCCTTCATATGCTAAATTTTTAAAGGATTGTTGCACTAAAAAAAAGGAAGTTTCAGGATCATGAGATAGTGGTCCTTACAGAAGAGGTAAGTGCAGTCTTGTTAAGAAAATTACCACCAAAGCTAATAGATCCAAATAGTTTTACCATTCCTTGCAGGATAGGAGACCATCTTTTTGAGCATGCATTGCTGGATCTGGGAGCAGAGGAATTTGCTGCCTTACACTGTATATGAAAAGCTGGGTTTGGGGGAGCTTCAACCAACCTCTATCACCTTGCAATTGGCAGACAGAAGCATAAAAAGACCAAGATGTATACTTGATGATGTTTTGGTAAAGGTAGGTACATTTATTTTACCTGCTGATTTTATTGTGTTGGATGTGGAAGAATCCCCTATGCCATCACCCTTACCTATCATCTTAGGAAGACCCTTCATGAGAACTGTTGATACTACTATAGGTGTGAAAATGGGTACTGTGAGTATGAAGGTGAATGGTGAGACAATGGAGTTCAAAATATTTGATACAATGCAATCACCTCAAGATAATTTCAAATGTTTTGATGTTTGTATGATCCAAGGTGTTAGTGAGCCAGTTTTGCAGGACCCACATAAAGATCTAGTGAAGACCCCCCTCACTCACAAGTTCACAAGGCAGGACATTGGGCCAGTCTATGAAAATGTTGCTAAGGACATCAGTGGAGCAGAGCACCCCCTTGAAGCCTATCCACCATATCCAAGTGCTAAGAGGAAGCTGCAGCTGCATGAACTGGACGAATTAAGGTATGAAGCAAATGAGGACACCAAGCTCCATAAGAAAAGACTCAAGGCTTATCATCATAAGAAGCGTGTCAAGAAGGAGATCTATGTGGGACATAAATTGTTGACCTATAATGTAAGTCCTGTCCTTGCATAACCAAGTGCACTTGAGCCACATTCCATGGAATTCAAGTGCATCTCTCCACACCAGTAGCACTATAGCTACTAGTAGAAGCGTTTGAGCAGTCCAGGGGCTCAAGCGCATCTACTCAGAACAGTGGTACTGAGGCCACTAAAGGCGGTACACTTTTCCATCTCTTACTTTGGTTCCCATAATTTTCTAAAATACTCTTAGTTTTTTCACTTATCTTTTGTGTTTTCTTTTTATTTCAGAAAGTTGTTGTACATTATGCATTTTTTTTTTCAAAACAAAAAAAAAATTTCCACATTCTGTTACTACGATCGATCGCAACTTGCATGCAATCGAGCGTAGTGCTCAAGTTTTGGTTACATTGCATTCTGCTAGTGCGATCGAGTGCACCTTGTGTGCGCTCGAGCACACTTCACACACACACTCACAGCACTGCATGAGTGTGATTGAGCGCACCCTGCGTGCGATCGAGCGCACTTGGGCAGCAGATCACGTGATCCATTTTAGGTCATTTTTCCCCGTTCTCCCTTCACTTTCCCCCGCGCCGTACACACCTCACTCACACCCCATCACCTGCAACTACACCTCCACCGGCACACCACCACTCTTCCTCACTTCCACCGGCCTTCAACTACCACCACCGCACCGCATCTGCACCTGCACGAATCTATCCTCCCCTGCAAACACCACTACCATCATTGCACATCACTTGCAACACCCTAACTCCGTTCCCCAACCTCCCTTTTTTTTTCATCATTTTGCAAATTGTGGGTGTTTCTCCACCCACATTTGCCTCTTTGGATTTTCATCTTTTGCAGGGGGTTTGGGCAGTTGTTGCTGTGTTTTTGCTACTTTGGCCATCCCAGTGCACACCAGGTGTTCAACAGAAACTTCGAACGAAGCACATCATGCCGAAAACTTGGGCTTCATCTTCCCGGGGCTTTGATTCCCAAGCCACTTCTCCCCCGCCCACTTTTGAGGAGCGGGAGTTGCTATTTGAAACAACTTTTGCCATCCGAGAAGATTTCCAACACCTTGAGGTGACTCAATGGGCGGCTGTAGAGTTCAAACGTCGGGGGCTAAAGAAGCTTTTCAAGCCGGTCACATCCATTGCATACAAAAAATTGATGACCAAGTTCTATGCTCACCTGTCCCATGATTGCAACAGGCTGGCTGCGCTATCTTCCACAGTGCGTGGCCGAGCCATCGAAGTGACAATGGCTGATATTGACGCTGCACTCCAATGCAATGATGAGCACCCTCCAGAAGCAGCACAACTTGCCGAACAATCGCCTTGATTCTATGTGGCGGAAATCATTGAAGATATGTGTTAAGGGCAATATACCGACACTCACCATAATGCTGGCAGCCGGTCCAAGCTACCTCCATGACTCTGGTTTGTGGACTTAGTTTTGCACCGAAATGCCTTTCCTTGGGACACAAGACTCAGAGGCAGGACCAATTTCTCCAAACACTCTACGCCTTTCATAAAGGTGCCTGGTGTTCCATTCCTGATATCATCTGGAATCAAATTCACAAATTTTAGAATGGAGTGCATATTCGAGGAGTTGAGTCCACTCACTCATTGGGGCTGCCTTTCCTATATTTAATCACTTATATCCTAAGGAAGAAAGGCATAAAGGGCACCACAGCTAATGAGCCAATCACTACTACCCCCATCTTTGGCATTCGCCAATGGAACAAGAGCTGCTCCCACTTGCCTCGGGTACCTCCAGCACCAGTAGTTGGTGCAGAAGAGAGTGAGGCCGAGCCTATGGCAGAAGATGAACCCATAGCTGAGCCGAAAGCACCAGAGGAGGCGGCCCTGGTCATTTTTTGTGTAGCATAGTATCGTTCAATCAATGAAGAGGTGGCCGGCCTTCGGAGAGAGTTGGCTGACCAAAGAAGAGAGGTTCGAGAGGATAAAGTCCTGATGTATCAATGACTAGCTGCCTTAGAAGAATTGATGCGATCCTCACGGGAATGACCTCGTACTTGCATCGTATACTACTATGTTGACCTCGTGCACTTGCGGGCAAAACATACAATTATTTGCCCATTAATCTAGGTAGATATTTGTAACAACAGCCAGTGTGCTCAATCGCACTCGGGCATGTGAATCTTCTCTTGCGGTGCATTGTGTGCGTGCTGTGGTATGCTTGTGGTCGTGGGTGCGCTCGAGCACAAACCACCTGGGATCGAGCGCACATGCACTCGAGCGCTAGAAGGTGTGCTCGATCCTACTTCTAGCATGCTCTTTTTCTGACTTTTCTTCAAGACTTAGCAATTTTCCCTTTAAAGCTATAGGTTTTCTTCAATGACATATAAATCACTAAAAACACAAAATTAAAACAAAACATTAGATAACGACAATGCTAAAAGATTAACTATTGTAAATTTAGGAGCCCAAATATACCATAGTTGGCACTCATCAGTTATCCTTGCTTGAGATGAAGCAGAGTGCCAGTGTTTTGGCTGCAACTTTGTCACGAACAAAATGAAAGTCGATTTCAATATGCTTGGTACGAGCATGGAAGGTAGGATTGGCAGAGAGGTACGTGGCACGAATGTTATCACACTAAAGGGTGGCGGATGAAGGGAGAAAAATACCAAGATCGTGAAGCAGAGATTGGAGCCAAATAAGTTTATCAGCAATGGTAGCAAGGGTACGATATTCAGATTCAGTGCTAGAGCGGGCGACTGTGCGTTGTTTGTGAGAGGACCAAGAAATGAGATTAGGGCCAAGAAAGACATAAAAACCGCCGGTGGATTTGCGATTGTTGTGCAAATTTATTTAACTCTCAAGTGCACAAATCAATTGTAGTTAATGGATTGCAAGTGCAAGGTCGAACCCACAGGGAATTGTATTCTTGAAAGCAATTTTAAATCTAAATTAATTAAACCCTAATCTAGTTCCAAATTTTTGAGAGATTTTTTTGTTTGAACGAAAAAGCAAAAGCATGAGCAATTTAAAGTGATTGAAATCTTATGACGAAGCATTAAGGTTTCGGAATCCGCACTCACAAATTCATAACAACATAATTTCATGATCTATAATATTCCCCAAAGCTCTCACATATAAATCTTAAATTTGTTTTACTATTGCATCAAAGAATTAATCAAAAGATCCCATGTATCTATTCATAACCCAAATCACAAAGAAATCCAATATTCGATCAAATCATTAACTGTATCCGTAAATCACAAGAAAATATCCAATCTTTATCGAAACATCAATTGTATCTAGAGAATAAATCACAAGGAAAATCCAATTTTTAACAAAGAAAACCAAGCAATCAATTGTATTGAATAATCTTAAATCATCAAGTGTATCCTTGAATCACAAAAGATATCCAAGAATTATTCAATCCAATTGATTAGAAGTAAAACAATTAAGCAATTAAACCATTAAATTGGGAAATATTACATACATGAAACAAAATTGTTAATCATAAGTGAGGCTTCATCTTCAACCTTCGTTGAAGGTTTAGCCTCTCATGTTATTGAAAGACAAAACAAGATTGATTGAATTTATAATGTAAGATTGAGTACTTACAAATAAGAATCACAAAGTTGAGATCCAAAAGCTAGGAAAACCTTAAACTCCCTTCTTTCTCCTCTGCAACCTAGAAATTCGTAGCCCGCACTAACTAATCTGATAATTCCCTATTTATAGACCTAAAACTTAGGCTTTTACAAGTTGAAATCGGATAAAATTCGTGCAGGTTTGTACCCTTTAATTGCGGGACGATTTTGGAATAGTAAACATCCGAATTAGTTAAATCCTACTTCACAATGAATTGTAGTATTTTGAGTTAGCTTTCCAAGGCAGCTTGCATCCCCTCAATATGTGAGCGAAAAGTTATAGTCAAAATACTGAGATGTGTTCTGAATCTGAATTTGAATCCAATCCGATATTTTATTCAATCTGAACTTTAATCCAATCTTATCTTTAATTCAATTTAACCATTTCTTGGATTTGGTTAAGCTTAACCACATCATCTAGGTCTTCTCAAAGTATGTTTTCTTTCGAAAAGTAGTTTTTCTTCAATGACCTACAAAATACTAAAAACACAAAACTAACACAAAACATTAGATAATAACACAGCTAAAGGATTAACACAAGTAAATTAAGGGGTCCAAATATGCAATATTTGGCGCACATCAAACACCCCTAAACTTAAATTTTGCTAGTCCCTTAGCAAAACAAAATGAAAAGTAAAATGAAAACAAAACAAAACATAAATCCTCTTTCGTGGGAGAAACGATTGCATTTAGCATATACAACAAGCCTTTTAAACCCCTAGGCATCCCTAGTGGACGAGTGAAGTCTCATGAGGGCTTAATAGGAATGATATCCACAAACATTATAGCACTATGTTGTTTAACAAGAAAGAAGTTTCACACAAACCATGGTTCTTATTCATGAGCAAGCTTAAAAAGACAAACACCATCATCACAGTCAATAGGAAATCCAAAATCAATTCACTCATAAATGGACAACTTAGACCTTATATGTTCTGAAAAGTGTAAAGTGTAATTAGCATGCAATCATGAAGCTTTCAATTTAAACTCAAGACAAGTTCCATAAAATTTGTAAAAATCTCTATCAAATGAAACAACCAAGGCAAGATATACATTTTTTTTTAATTTTTTTTTTTACTTTTTTACAGGCTCTGCAACATCTAACTTGTTGTTCACAATTACCTACCTAAATTAATAGGAAAATAATTGTGTGTTTTACCCGCAAGTGCATGAGGTCAACACAGTAGTATAGTGTGCAAATAAGGAATCATTCCCACGAGGATTGCTGAATCTTGCTTAAAATCAATTCCAAAAGTAAACTAAAACAAGATTGGGTTGAGTTGATAATGATAAAAAGGTAGGGCTTTGATATTCACCACTAATTATATTAAGCTAATATATCAATATGCCAATGTTTTGATCAAGTTATGTCTATCTAATGTTTGTCAACCTAAGGGCATGAGTGTATACTCCTTAAGCTATAGATTTCCCTAAGCAACGAGTTTGGCATGGGTGTATACTCTAACTCTTTTCTTTTCTAAAGGATTTAGCATGGTATATACTAAGTTGTTCTTTAGAAAAGCATATGTTCTATGGAAATCGACAAACACATGAGGCTTAGGGCATGGGTGTATACTCCCGGTTCCCCATGTTGATTAACCCAAGAATCCGGTGTGGATATCTTTTGTTACTTATGTTAAACCCAGGACTCGGTCATCCAAATTGATTTAACTAACTAGTCCATACCACATGCATATGTTGATCAGGCACACACATATGAGGAATTCATGCAAGCAGGTATTAATCAAGTTAAATAGCACAACAAGATCATCACAAAGGCGCCAATATTGAATTATTAACAAAACATAACTAGGGCTTCAATCAAGACCTACTAATTAAATTAGCTACACATAGAGTTGATGTTAAACATCTTCAAAAAAGAAAAGAAAAGAAAGGAAAAGAATAAACCCGAGACTTGAACTTGAAGAGCTCCTATTCTTCTCCTTACAAAGCATCCCTATTATAGAGGCTTAAGGGTCTATTTATAGGCTTTAGAAGTCCCCGACAAAGTCGTAAACCTAGGGATTCGTAGGGTTTCAAAACCTATTACAATTGGGAGTTGGAAAACCCTAATATGGAAAGAGAGACATTTTGGCCGCCACTTGATATGTCTCCTGCGCATGGGTGCGATTGATCGCAACTCGTGTGCGCTCAATCGCAGGTCTGCGATCGATTCTTCTTCTGTCATGCGCTTGATCACTCCTAGCCTGAATTGTGCTTTGTCTTCTCAGGTACTGCGCTCAATCGCAGGTACCCTATGATCAATCGCAGTGTCAGAGAGCTCCCAATTTTCCATCTTCTCTCTTTTGAGCCCAAATCATCTAGATTTACTTCATTTTCTTCCAAAAGCCTACAAAAGTATGAAAAACACAGAAAGGAATTAAAATGACCTAATTAAGTAAAACTAAAGGATTAAAACATGCAAGTTAAGGGCTGAAAATATGAATATTTTAGCACTTAACACACCCCTAAACTTACATATTGCTAGTCCCTTAGCAATACCAAACTAAAAACAAAATGAAAAAACAGAAAACAAAAAGAGAAATCCATCTTTCGTGGGATGTACGATTGCATTTAGCGTATACAACAAGCCTTTTAAACCCCTAGGAATTCGCTAGTGGACGAGTGAAGTCTCGTGAGAATTTTCCAGAAATGTTACCCACAAACATCATACACAGTTCATGTTATTTCAAAAATTAAAGCATCACTTCAAGATTGTGAATTTCATTCATTAGCAAGCTTAAAAAGATGAACTCCATCTTCACAATGAATTGGAATCTCAAAGTTCAATTTCTTACATGCTAAATCATCATAAGTTTGAAATTTGTGTACAGTGAATTAGTACAAAATTATGAGGCTTCCAATTCTTCCCAATATGCAATGTCTCCTTATCTCAGAATTTACTGAAATTCCTATTAGAATGACACAATGGCATATTTCTTTTTTTTTTTTTTTTTGGTCAGGTTGTACAATGTTGGTTCCCTTAAGCTTTCTACTTGACCCTTGTAGCGAGTGTTAAGTCAATGACTCCCAAACCAGGTGGTTTTAGGGCATTAGGTGTAGAGACACCCCTAAGGACCTACTAACTCGAGTCAAAAAGGCTACAAAACCAACTAACCATGACATTGATCAAATCAACATTTTTCACCTTTTGACGTGAACACTCAATGCT
Source organism: Corylus heterophylla (assembly GCA_016403345.1). Taxonomy (NCBI): domain Eukaryota; kingdom Viridiplantae; phylum Streptophyta; class Magnoliopsida; order Fagales; family Betulaceae; genus Corylus; species Corylus heterophylla. The sequence continues at coordinate 25,811 of JADOBO010000227.1, read as the reverse complement.
TTCAGGCAAGAGGTCCAGTTACTCAGTGAAAAGCCATCATTGATCATTTATTTCACATCTTTTTTTTTTCATCACTATATATGCCATAGTGTCATCTAATAAGTCATCCAATTTCATCCAAGAGGTAGAAACACACATATCAAACTCATGTCATACCTCACAAATTATGTGCTAATGTGCTTGGGTGCTCAAATCAAACATGTGATTTTTCAACTGTCCTAAACAAGTAACCAACTAACAGATTCACCCATCAGATCATGTGTTCAAAATGCTAAGCTCACTGATGAATTCAAGCCACAATTCTTTTAGATCAACTTAAAATTTTAGAGCAAACATGAACATGCATAAACTTTTTATTTTTTTTTTTATTTTTTTTTCAAATAAACAAACAACACATAAAACAAATAACATAAAATTGGGACAAAGTGTGTGTAAACATGTGTGCCCATACCCCCAAACTTAAATGACACATTGTCCCCAATGTGTCTAAGTAAAGGAAAGAATGTACCCAGGAGATGGTCAATATAGTCATGGAAAGCATGGCTCATAGCACACCCCCAAACTTGAAGTGAAGCACACTTGTCCCTGCAAAATAAGAAAATACACAAACAAGTAAAAAGGAACAAAAGTAAAACAAAATAAAAATTAAACCGAAAACACATTAAACAAAAGAAAAGGATAAACTATGGGGTGCCTCCCATGAGTGCTACGTTTTATGTCTTCAGCCAGACAATGGTCCCCTCTCAATGCTCTCCAGAAGTAGATGCTCCATTTTGGATGGATTGGAGTGCCAAATCTTCATCTCTTGGTACTAACTTTACTTCAAGATATGGCTTGACTCTGTGTCCATTGACTTTGAATGATTGGTCGGTCTGGGGGTCATGAACTTCCATGGCCCCATGAGGGAATTGATAAGTGCTAAAATATTCATATTTTTAGCCCTTAACTTACACGTTTTAATCCTTTGATTTTGGTAAATTAGGTCATTTTAATTCCTTTTTGGGTTTTTCATACTTTTGTAGGGTTTTAGAAGAAAATGAAGTAAATCTAGATGATTTGGGCTCAAAAGATAGAAGATGGAAAATTAGGAGCTTTCTAACACTGCGATCGATCACAAGGTACTGCGATCGAGCGCAGTACTCAAGAAGACAAAGCACAATCCAGGCCATGAGCGATCGAGGCATGCCAGAAGAGGATCGATCGCAGACCTGCGATTGAGCGCATACGGGTTGCGATTGATCGCACCCGTGCGCCGGAGACATATCAAGTGGCGGCCAGATTGTCATTCTTTCCATATTAGGGTTTTCCAACTCCCAATTGTAATTGGTTTTGAAACCCTACGAAATCCCTAGGTTTAATACTTTGTCAAGGACTTCTGAAGACTAGAAATAGACTTTTAGGCCTTTAGAATATGTATGCTTTGTAAGGAGAAGAAGAGGAGCTCTTCAAGTTCAAGTCGCGGGTTTATTCTTTTCGTTTCTTTTCTTTTCTTTATGAAGATGTTTAACATCAATTTTATGGGTAGCTAATTTAATTAGTAGGGCTAGATTGAAGCCCTAGTTATGTTTAGTTAATATTTCAATATTGGCACCCTTGTGATGATCTTGTTGTGCCATTTAACTTGATTAATGCTTACTTACATGAATTCCTCATATGTGTGTGCCTGATCAACATATGCATGTGGTATGGACTAGTTAGTTAAATCAATTTGGATGGCAGAGTCTTGAGTTTAACATAAGTAACAAAAGAATCCACACCGCGATTCTTGGATTAATCAACATGGGGAACCGGGAGTATATGCCATGCCCTAGGCCTCATGTGTTTGTTGATTTCCATAGAACATATGCTTTCCTAAGGAACAACTTAATATACACCATGCTAAATCCCTTAGAAAACAAAAGAGTTAGAGTATACGCCATGCCTAACTCGTTGCTTAGGGAAATCCATAGCCTTAGGAGTATATGTCATGCCCTTAGGTTGACAAACATTAGATATGCATAACATGATCAAAGCAATGGCATATTGTTATATTAGCTAAACATAATTAGTGGTGGATATCAAAGCCCTACCTTTTATTATCATCACTTAGACAATCAATCTTTGTTTTACTTAAGGAATTTATTTTTAAACATAAATTCAGCAATCCTCGTGGGAATGATCCTGTACTTGCACCATATACTACTATATTGACCTTGTGAACTTGTAGGTAAAACGTACAATTATTTACCTATTAATTTAGGTAGATATTTTGCACATCAAGTTTTTGGTGCCGTTGCAGGGGAATTGTGGCGAATTTCTGTTTAAAATTATTTTCCATTAGTTGTGTTTTTTTAATTTTCAATTTTTAATTTAGTTGTTATCAAAAATCAAAAAGATTTTTCGTTTTCACTAACATTTCTATTTTTTGTTTTAGGTTGTGGATTGGCATTCTTTGAGTGCTATCAATCGTCAGCCAAGTGAGATCGAGCGCACCAAGCTGCGATCGAGCGCAGTTCCAGGGAACATCCGGACCAGCAGCATTGAAGATGCTCGACTGGAGATGGAATTGAGTTGATGCAAGGTCGTCGATCTCAAGCCTCAACCGTTCTTCCACTCGATCCTGAAATTGAGCGGACAATTTGACAACGACCTAGAGACAAAGAAGAAGAAGAAGAAGAAATTGATATGGAAGACTTGTAAGAGAATCCAATTGGACCAAGACCATTAGAGGCAAATCCACCACGGGTGAGGAGACCAATGAAGCAGGCATACGTTCCAGCAAACCTCCATCAACCCTCATACATAGCATATCAACCAGAGGTGGATGGCAGCTATTATATCTCTCCTAAAATCTTTAATGCATTGACTCACTTCAGAGGCACAGATATTGAGGATCCGAACTTGCATCTTAAAGAATTCTTTGACTTATGCATGTGCAGACTGTCCAAGGCCTAACTCCAGAGAGACTCAGGTTAGTCCTCTTCCCTTTCTCTTTGAAAGATAATGGTAAATTGTGGTACAATTCCTTGCCTGCAAATTCTATCCATACTTGGGAAGAATTGACCACCAAGTTCCTGAAGAGTTTTTTCCCAGCCCAGAAGACAAAACAACTTAAAAGGGAACTTCAAATGTTCGAACAGCGAGACAGAGATTTGTTATTTGAGGCCTGGGATCACTTTTATTCCGTGCTTCTAAAGTGCCCACATCACGACATCCCTCAAGATGAGCAGGTACAAATTTTCTATGAAGGATTAGATGATACTAACAAAGGGATGGTTAATTCAGCTTGTGGATGAACACTTATGGAGAAGAGCAGTGAGGAAGCTGTGGAACTTTTTGAAACATTGAGTGAGCATTCACAGCAATTCTGTTCAAGAGGAAGGAGAGGAATCAAAAGCACGGGCATGTATGAAGTAAACCTTAGTGGAGGAGCAACCAATCAGTTGGCTGCTGTAGAAAAGAAGTTGGATATGATTGTCAAGGCCATGACTGCTCAGAAAATCTCGCCTCAGCAACAGGACACACCAATCCAGGTATGTGCTATTTGTTCCCATCTAGATCACACCACTGAGAAGTGTCCTTTATCTCCATTTGCAGAGCAAGAAGAGGTAAATTTTGTGGGACAAAACAATTACCCCCACAAGAACAACCCATACTCAAATACTTACAATCCAGGATGGCGCAACCATCCAAATTTCTCTTGGAGTAATAATCAAGGACAGTAGAAAGGGCTCCAACAAGCAAGCCAACCAACTCAAGAGTCAAGGATGAACCAATTGGAGAATATGATACACAACCTGGTGACTTCACAACAGCAATTCATGGCTGATCAAAAGCAATTCAATACAAAGACTGATCAAGCCATTCAAAGACTGGAAGTGCAAATGGGTTAGATGGCAAAGGAGCTGAGTGAGAGGAAGCAGGGAGAATTTCCAGCTCAAACAATACCTAACCCAGGGAGTCACCAGCAGCTGAAGGCAACCACAGTTCTTAGAGGTCTTGCTCCTACAAGGGCACTTGAGCCAAATTCTGAAGAGCTCAAGTGCAGCTCTTCACAATAGGAATATTACAGTCACAAGTAGATGCGTTTGAGCAGTTCAGAACCTCAAGCGCATCTACTCAAAACAGTGGTACTGAGGCCACTGAAGGAGGTAACAATTTCCCTTTTGTTTTCTTCATGTGACTTTCTTTACTTTACATATGTCTCAATTATTCCATGTGTTTCGTTTTCATTATTGACCATTATTTTATTTTATTTTTTGCTTTGTTTAAAAAAAAAAATTTTTTTGACATTTTGTTACTACTATCGATCACAACAAGTATGCGATCGAGCTCAATAACCGAAGGGTGGCTCGACACTTTCTGTCAGTGCGATCGAATGCACCTTAGGTGCGATCAAGCGCACGTGACCCACACACGCACACCTCTGGGCAAATGCGATTGAGCGCACCAGATGTGCGATCGAGCGCACTCGGACAGCATGGCACGTGACCTATTTTAGGTCACTTTTCCCCCTTACCCCACAATTCTTTCTCTCGGCGCCGTGCAGGTTCTCCCCACACTCACCTTCGGCACACTCTTACTTCTCCCATTTTTCTTCTATTTTTCACCAATTCCACCACACAAGTCACCTCTCCGGCCACTATACCATCAAAATTTTCCACCACATTAGCCCACAACCCCTACACCATCCCCATTAACCCCCATCTCCGAACACTCACACAACCTCCAATTTTTTCTTATTTTCTTGCAACTGTGGGTGTTCATCTACCCACATTGCCTCTGTGTTGGGTTTTTCTTATCTTTGCAGGAGTTGTGGGCATCTTTTGCTGTATTGTGCTATTGTGGTCATCAGAAGTGCACACCACCTGTTCGACAAAAGTCCCCAGTCAAGCTCAACATGCCTAGAACCCGTGCTTCATCTTCTAGGGGTCCGAGGCCCAAGCTATTTCTCCCCCGCCCACTTTCGAGGAGCGGGAGCTGCTGTTTTTGACTATCTTTGCCATTCGCGAAGACTTTCAAAACCATGAGGCGACTCAATGGGCGGTCGCCGAGTTTAAGCGAAGGGGACTCAAGAAGCTCTTCAAACCGGTCACCTCCACCGCCTACCAGAAGTTGGTCATTGAATTTTATGCCAAACTTTCCCATGACTGTGACAACTTGGCTGATCTCTCCTCAAAGTTTCAAGGCCAAGTTATTAATGTGACTAGGGCCGACATTGCCGCCGCCCTTCATTGCAATGATGAGCATCCTCCTGAAGCTGCACATCTTGCTGAGCAACCGCCTCGATACTATGTGGTAGAAATCATTGAAGATATGTGCCAAGGGCACTATGCGGATGCCCACCATAATGCCGGCAGCCGGTCCAAGCTACCTCGAAGGCTGTGGTTTGTGGATTCCGTTTTGCATCACAATGCCTTCCCCTTGGGACACAAAACTCAAAGGCGTGATCAATTTCTTCAAACCCTCTACGCCTTCGACAAAGATGCTTGGTACTCCATTCCCGACATTATTTGGAACCAAATACATAAATTTTGGAATGGAGTGCACATTGGGGGAGCGGAGTCCACTCATTCATGGGGGTTGCCTTTCCCATATCTCATCACATATATTCTTTGGAAAAAGGGCATCAAGGGCGCCGCAGCTGATGAGCCAGTCACCACCACTCCCATATTCGGCATTCGCCAATGAAACAAGAATTGCTCCTATATGCCTTGGGCACCTCCAGTACCAGAAGCTAATGAAGAGGCGGATGAGGCCGAGCCAATGGCAGAAGATGAACCGGCAGCTGAGCCGGTAGCAGCAGAAGAGGAGGAGGCTCAGATTGTCTTTTGAGCCGCCCAATACCGCTCCCTTAGTGAAGAAATGGCGGGCCTTTGGAGCGAGCTTACTGATCAAAGAAGGGAGGCTTGGGAAGATAAGGCACTGATGGATCAACGATTAGCTGCCTTGGAAGAATTGATGTAATCCATCCTAAGCCATTTGCCACCACCATCTGGAGTATCTACTTCTGGACAGCACTGAGCTGGGACCATCGTCTGGCTGAAGACGTAAAACTTAGTGCTCATGGGAGGCACCCCTTAGTTTATCCTTTTCTTTTGTTTAATGAGTTTTCAGTTCAATTTTTATTTCAATTTTAATGTTGTTCCTTTTTACTTGTTTGTGTGTTTTCTTATTTGCAGGGGCAAGTGTGCTTCACTTCAAGTTTGGGGGTGTGCTATGAGCCATGCTTTCCAAGACTATGTCGACCATCTCCCGGGTACATTATTTCCTTTACTTAGACACCCTGGGGACAATGTGTCATTTAAGTTTGAGGGTATGGGCACACATGATTGTTCACACACTTTGTCCCAATTTCAAGTTATTTGTTTTGTGTGTTGTTTGTTTATTTGAAAAAAAAAAAAAAAAAATCTTACGCATGTTCATGTTTGCTCTAAAATTCTAAGTTGATCTAAAAGAATTGTGGCTTGAATTCATCAATGAGCTTAAAATTTTGAACACATGATTTGATGAGTGAATCTGTTAGTTTGATTACTTGTTGAGGATAGTTCAAAAATCACATGTTTGATTTGATCACACAAGCACATTAGCACATAATTTGTGAGGTCTGATATGTGTGTTTTCGCATCTTGGATGAAATTGGATGACTTATTAGATGACACTATGGCATATACAGTAGTGATGAAAAGAAAAAAAAAGAGGAAAAGGAAGAAAAATATGATCATTGATAAGGTTTTCACTGAGTAACTAGGCCTCTTGCCTCAAAGCATTGAGTATTCATGTCAAAAGGTGAAAAATTGTTGATTTGATCAATGTCATGGTTAGTTGGTTTTGTAGCCTTTTTGACTCGAGTTAGTAGGTCCTTAGGGGTGTCTCTACACCTAATGCCCTAAAACCACCTGGTTTAGGAGTCATTGACTTAACACTCACTACAAGGGTCAATTAGAAAGCTTAAGGGAACCAACATTGCACAACCTGACCAAAAAAAAAAAAAGAATAGAAAAAAAAAAGAAAAAGAAATATGCCATTATGTCATTCTAATAGGAATTTCAATGAATTCTGAGATAAAGAGACATTACATATTGGAAAGATTTGGAAGCCTCATAATTTTGTACTAATTCACCGTACATAAATTTCAAACTTGTGATGATTTAGCATATGCTTTGTAAGTAATTGAATTTTTAGATTCCAATTCATTGTGAAGATGGAGTTCATCTTTTTAAGCCTGCTTATGAATGAAAATCATAATCTTGAAGTGATGCTTTAATTTTTGAAATAACATGAATTGTGCATGATGTTTGTGGGTAACATCTCTGGAAAACCCTCACGAGACTTCACTCGTCCACTTGGGAATTCCTAGGGGTTTAAAAGGCTTGTAGCATACGCTAAATGCAATCGTACATCCCACGAAAGATGGATTTATCTTTTGTTTTCTGTTTTTCGATTCTTGTTTTTAGTTTTGTATTGCTAAGGGACTAGCAATATGTAAGTTTGGGGGTGTGATAAGTGCTAAAATATTCATATTTTTAGCCCTTAACTTACATGTTTTAATCCTTTGGTTTTGTTAATTAGGTAATTTTAATTCCTTTTTGTGATTTTCATACTTTTGTAGGCTTTTGGAAGAAATTGAAGTAAATCTAGACGATTTGGGCTCAAAAGAGAGAAGATAGAAAATTGGGAGCTCCTTGACACTGCGATCGATCATAGGGTACCTGCGATTGAGTGTAGTACCGAAGAAGACAAAGCACAATCAAGGCCAGGAGCGCTCGAACGCATGCCAGAAGTGGATCAATCGCAGACCTGCGATCGAGCACACACGGGTTGCGATCGATCGCATCGTGCGCAAGAGACATACAAAGTGGAGGCCAGATTGTCATTGTTTCCATATTAGGGTTTTCCAACTCCCAATTGTAATAGGTTTTGAAACCCTACGAAATCCCTAGGTTTAGTACTTTGTCAAGGACTTCTAAAGCATATAAGTAGACCCTTAAGCCTTTAGAATAGGTATGCTTTGTAAGGAGAAGAAGAGGAGCTCTTGAAGTTCAAGTCTCGTGTTTATTCTTTTGTTTTCTTTATGAAGATGTTTAACAACAATTTTATGTGTAGCTAATTTAATTAGTAGGGCTAGATTGAAACCCTAGTTATGTTTAGTTAATATTTCAATATTGGCGCCCTTATGATGATCTTGTTGTACTATTTAACTTGATTAATGCCTACTTACCTGAATTCCTCATATGTGTGTGCCTGATCAACATATGCATGTGGTATGGACTAGTTAGTTAAATCAATTTGGATGGCCGAGTCCTGAGTTTGACATAAGTAACAAAAGAATCCATACCGCGATTCTTGGGTTAATCAACATGGGGAACCGGGAGTATATGCTATGCCCTAGGCCTCATGTGTTTGTCGATTTCCATAGAACATATGCTTTCCTAAGGAACAACTTAGTATACACCATGCTAAATCCCTTGGAAAAGAAAAGAGTTAGAGTATACGCCTTGCCTAACTCGTTGCTTAGGAAAATCCATAGCCTTAGGAGTATACGCCATGCCCTTAGGTTGACAAACATTAGATATGCATAACATGATCAAAGCATTGGCATATTGTTATATTAGCTAAACATAATTAATGGTGGATATCAAAGCCTTACCTTTTATTATCATCACTTAGACAATCAATCTTTGTTTTACTTAAGGAATTTATTTTTAAACATAAATTTAGCAATCCTCGTGGGAATGAGCCTGTACTTTCACCATATACTACTATGTTGACCTTGTGCACTTGCAGGTAAAATGTACAATTATTTACGTATTAATTTAAGTAGATATTTTGCACATCATGGATTTGAGGGGAAATATAATGGTTGCCTTCCACCTTCGGTTGATATGTTATGCATGAGGGTTGATTGAGGTTCGTTAGGACGAACGCCTGCTTCATCGGTCTCCGCACCGGTGGTGGATTTGCCTCTAGTGTTCTTGGCACTATTGGTGGATTCTCTTACAAATCTTCCATCTCAATTTCGTCCTCTTCTTCTTTGTCTCTAGGTCTTTGTTCAATTGTCCGCTCAATTTCAGGATCGAGTGGAATGACGGTTGAATCTTGAGATCGACGACCTTGTATCAATTGAATTGCCTCTTCAGTTAAAACAGCTTCAGTGCTGCTTGTCCGGATGCTCCTTGGAATTGTGCTCGATCGCAGGTTGGTGCGCTCGATCGCACTCGGCTGACGTTCAATTGCAGGTCCGCAACCTAAAACAGAAAACAGAAAAGTTAAGAAAAACGGAAAATCTTTTTGATTTTTGATAACAACAATATTTAAAATTGAAAATTAAAACTACACAACTAAAGGAAAATAATTCTAAACAAAATTTGCCGCATTCCCCGGCAACGGCGCCGAAAACTTGTTGTCACAATTACCTACTTAAATTAATAGGCAAATAATTGGATGTTTTACCCGCAAGTGCACGAGGTCAACACAGTAGTATAGGGTGCAAGTACGGTATCATTCCCACGAGGATTGCTAAATTTTGCTTAAAATTAATAACAAAATAAAACAAAACAAAGATTTGATTTGAGTTGATAATGATAAAAAGATAGGGCTTTGATATCCACAACTAATTATATTTAGCTAATATATCCATATGCCAATGTTTTGATCATGTTATGAATATCTAATGTTTATCAACCTAATTGCATTGGTGTCTACTCCTTAAGCTATTGATTTCCCTAAGCAACGAATTAGGCATGGGTGTCTATTATAATTCTTTTCTTTCTTAAAGGATTTAGCATGGGTGTCTACTAAGTTGTTCTTTAAGAAAGAATAAAACTGTGGAAATCGACAAACACATGAGGCCTAGGGCATAAGTGTCTACTCCCGGTTCCCCATGTTGATTAACCCAAGAACCCGGTTTGGATTACTTTTTTTACTTATGTTAAACCCTGGACTTGGTCATCCAAATTGATTTAACTAACTAGTCCATACCACATGCATATGTTGATCAGGCACACACATATGAGGAATTCATGAAAACAGAAATTAATCAATTTAGATATCACAACAAGATTATCACAAGGGCGCTAATATTGAATATCAAATAAACATAACTAGGGCTTCAATCTAGCCTTACTAAATAAATTAGTTACACATAAATTTGATGTTAAACATCTTCATAAAATAAAATAAAAGAAAGGAAAAGAATAAACCCGAAACTTGAACTTGAAGAGCTCCAATTCTTCTCCTTCGAAAGTATCTATATTCTAGAGGCTTAAGGATCTATTTATAGGCTTTTAGGAATACTCTAGAGACCCTAAAAATCATAGGGTTTGAGCCTAGTTCGCACTATGCTACAAAACCTAAAAGTTGCTCTTTCCTTATTATGGCTAGCGGCTGACTTGGCCATCATGAATTGGTGCGCTCGATCGCAGCCAGTATGCGATCAATCGTCGGTCTACGATCAATCCTCCTTGTGCTTGCGCTCGGTCGTGGGTGCCTTGTGCCTAGTGGTCCTCGCCTTTAGTGCGCTCGATCGCAGCTCCCCTGCGATTGATCACACTACCAGAGCCTTGCAATTTCCAAAATAGCTTTTTTAAGCCCAAAACTTCTGAGATTGCTTCTTTTTCTTCTAATCGCCATAAAATCAAGGAAAACACAATAAAGAGATAAAATGACATAATTAACTAAAAATAAAAGATTAAAACATGTAAGTTAAGGGCTAAAAATATGAATATTTTAGCACTTAACAAAATATACAATGTTTGGCACTTATCAAATACCCCCAAACTGACATTTTGCTATTCCATTAGCAAAACAAAATGAAAACAAGAAACATAATCCGTTGTCGTGGTAGAAACGATTGCATTTAGCATATGCAACAAGCCTTTTCAACCCTTAGGTATTCCTAGAGGATAAGTGAAGTCTCGTGAGGGTTTAACAATAATGATACCCACAAACATTTATGCACTATGTTATTTGACAAACAAGGACTTCCACACAAACACATGGCTTTTTACATCATGAGCAGGTTTATCATAGTGAACACTATAATCACATCATCAAGACAACCACAAATCATTCAACTCAAAGATGAAAATTTGAGACAACACGTGTTCCAATAAGTGCAATGTGAGACTAACATATAATCATGAGGCTTCAATTTATTCTCAAAGTTGGGTGTACCTTAAAAGTAATAGGAATTCCCTCAGATGAAACAACCAAGGCTTAAAACATGCCAAATAATTTATTTTTTATTTTTTGTTTATTTTTGTTTATTTTTTATTTTTTTATGTGTAGGTTGTGCAATGCTTAGCTTCCTTAAGCTTTGCAATTGACCTATGTGACGAGTGTTGGGCCAGAGACTCCCAAACCAAATGGTTTTAGGGTCCTAGATGTAAAAACATCCCTAAGGGCTTATTTACTCAAGTCAACTAGACTACGAAGCCAAACTAGCCATACAACGAACCAAGTTAGATTTATCATCTTTTTACGCGAACACTCAATGCTTAGTGAGGCATGAGGTCCGGTTACTCAATAAGAAGCTCAAACTGATTTTTTTTTTTTTTTTTTTTTTAATTTTTTTTTTAATTTTCAAACCAAGGTTTCATCACACTTCATCCTACAAATCTCAAGATACACCCTAATCAAGTCAAATCTTATACCTCACCGATTCTATGCTAGTGTGCTCGTGGTGATAAACTCAAACATGTGAAATCTCTCTAATCCAACAATGAGAAAAAGACTCAGATTCCTAATGACATGCTGTGTTCAAGATGCTAAATAGACCAATGACATGCAAACGACAGAATAGGTGTTACCTAACAGAGCAAATTTTTTATTTTTTATTTTTTATTTTTATTTTACAAATCAACAAGAATAATCAAGGAAAAAGACAGAAAAATGTCTACCCAACCCCCAAACTAAAATGACACATTGTCTCCAATGTGTCTAGAGATACAATACCAAATGAGCAGCGCAAATCGAATGTAATGTAGGAGAACGCTCCCCCAAACTTGAATGGCAGACACTTGCCCTGAAAAACACAACAGAAACAAACAAACAATATAAAATGGTAAGGGAAAGAATGAGGGTTGCCTCCCACAAGCGCTAAGTTTTAAGTCTTCAGCCAACTCTCCACAAAAGACGACAATCACTCAGAATAACTCGGATCCTCCAACAATGTCGTCTCGATCTCCGTACTCCTCAACTCTAAGAATGGTTTTAATCTCTGTCCATTCACCTTGAAGGTGTTACCATTCTTTGGATCCTCAATCTCAATAGCCCTATGAGAAAAAATTGACCGAATGATAAATGGTCTTGTCCACCGAGATTTCAATTTACCTAGAAAAAGATGCAGCCATGAATTGTAAAGAAGGACTTTCTGACCAGGCTCAAAAGATCATTTCAAAATGCTCTGGTCATGAGCCTTCTTCATCTATGCCATGTACAACCACGCAGAATCATAAGCATCATTCCTCAGCTCCTTTAATTCATTGAGTTGGAGCCTCCTTTGTGAGCCAGCCTTCAAAAGATTGAAGTTTAGCTGCTTGATTGCCCAATATGCTCTATGCTCCAACTCCACGGGAAGATGACATGCCTTCCCGTACACAAGCCTATAGGGTGACATCCCAATCGGAGTCATGAAAGCTGTCCTATATGTCCATAGGCCATCACTCAATCGCAGAGACCAATCTTTTCTCTTGGGATTTACCATCTTTTCCAAAATATGCTTGATCTCTCAATTGGAAACTTCAACTTGTCCACTCGTCTATGGGTGATATGGGGTGGCAACCTTATGTGTGCTGAAATACTTCTTGATCGACTGCTCAAAAATCCGGTTGTAAAAATGCTTACCTCCATCACTTATAATTGCTCGAGGCGTACCAAAACAAGCAAAGATAGTCTCTCAAAAGCTAGACCACAACTCTGTGGTCATTGGTCATGCATGCAATTGCCTCCACCCATTTGGACACAGTCCACAACAACCAAGATGTATAGATAGCCAAAGGAATTCGAAAAAGGTCCCATGAAATCAATGCCCCATACGTCAAAAATCTCAACAATCAAAATGGGACAGAGGGGCATCATATTCCTCCTAGAGATACTCCCTAGCTTCTGACAATGCTCACAAGATGTATAGTAAGCATGGCCGTCTCTGAAAAGGGTAGGCCAATAGAATCTACACTGCAAAATCTTGGCATCGGTCTTCTTAGAATTGAAATGGCCTCCACAAGTATGATCATGACAAGAGGAGATGACATTGGATTGGTCATGCTCAGGTATATACCTCCTAATGATTTGATTGTAACAATACTTGAATAGGTAAGGATCGTCCCAGAAAAAATGCTTCACCATGGACAAAAATTTGGACCTATTTTATCGCCCCCACTGCTGAGGCAGTTGGTTGGTGACGAGATAGTTCATGATGTCAGCAAACCATGGTGCGAGATTATGAGTAATGTGCATCAATCGCTCATCAGGGAAAGTCTCCAAAATGGGGCTAGCGTCCTCGGTATAATCCACAGTCAATCTAGACAATTGATCCACCACCACATTTCCGGTACCCTTCTTGTCCCGAATTTCTATGTCGAACTATTGAAGTAGGAAAATCCATTGGATTAGACAAGATTTAGCATCTATTTTAGAAAAAAAGATACTTCAATGATGCATGATCCGAAAAGATGATGACTTTAGATCCTAGCAAATAGGATCTAAACTTGTTAATAAGTGCTAAAATATTCAAATTTTCAGCCCTTAACTTGCATGTTTTAATCCTTTCGTTTTAGTTAATTAGGCCATTTTAATTCCTTTTTGTGTTTTTCATACTTTTACAGGCTTTTGGAAGAAAATGAAGTAAAAGTAGGTGATTTGGGCTCAAAAGAGAAGATGGAGACAATTGGAGCTCCCTGGTACTGCGATCAATCGCAGGGTACCTGCAATCGAGCGCAATACCCGAGAGGACACAACATCAAGTAGGCCAGGAGTGATCGTGCGCATGCTAGAAGAAGGATCAATCGCAGACTTGCGATCGAGCGCACATGGGCTGCGATCGAGCGCACTCGTGCGCAAGAGACTTATAAAATGGCGGCTAGATTGACACTCTTTCCATATTAGGGCTTTCCAACTCCCAATTGTAATAGGTCTCAAAACCCTACAAAATCCCTAGGTTTACTACTTTGTCTAGGACTTCTAAAGCCTATAACTAGACCCTTAAGCCTCTAGAATAGATATACTTGGTAAGGAGAAGAATAGGAGATCTTCAAGTTCAAGTCTCGGGTTTATTCTTTCCCTTTCTTTTCTTTTATTTTATGAAGATGTGTAACATCAATTTTATGTGTAGTTAATTTAATTAGTAGGGCTTGATTGAAGCCCTAGTTATGTTTTGTTAATATTTCAATATTCGCGCCTTTGTGATGATCTTGTTGTGCTATTTAACTTGATTAATGCCTGCTTGCATGAATTTCTCATATGTGTATGCTTGATCAACATAGGCATGTGGTACGGACTAGTGAGTTAAATCAATTTGGATGGCCGAGTCCTGAGTTTAACATAAGTGACAAAAGTAATCCACACCGGATTCTTGGGTTAATCAACATGGGGAACCGGGAGTATATGCCATGCCCTAGGAATAACTTAGTATAAATCATGCATTCCTAAGGAATAACTTAGTATAAATCATGCTAAATCCCTTAGGAATGAAAAAAGTTAGAGTATACGCCATGCCTAACTCGTTGCTTAGGAAAATCTATAGCCTTAGGAGTGTATGCCATGCCCTAAGGTTGACAAACATTAAATATGCATAACTTGATCAAAGCATTGGCATATTGTTATATTGGCTAAATATTATTAGTGGTGGATATCAAAGCTCTACCCTTTATTATCATCACTTCAACAATCAATCTTTGTTTTGCTTAAGAAATCTATTTTTAAACATAAATTCAGCACTCCTCGTGGGAATGATCCAGTACTTGCACCATATACTACTATGTTGACCTTGTGCACTTGCAGGTAAAACGTACAATTATTTACCCATTAATTTAGGTAGATATTTTACACAACAAATTTTTGGCGCCATTGCCGAGGATTGTGGCAAATTTTGTTTAAAAATTATTTTCCTTTAGCTTTGTTATTTTAATTTTCAATTTTTAATTTAGTTATTAGCAAAAATCAAAAAGAATTTCTTGTTTTCCTAACTTTTCTATTTTCTGTTTCAGGTTGTGGGTTGGCATTCTATGATTGCGATCAATCGTCAGCAAAGTGCGATCGAGTGCACTATGATCGAATGCACCAACCTGCGATCGAGTGCAGTTCCAGAGAGCGTCCGAACCGGCAGTACTGTAGCTGCCTAATTGAAGAAGTAATCCAGTTCATGCAAGGTCGTCGATCTCAAGCCTCAACCGTTCTACCACTCGATCCTGAAATTGAGTGGACAATTCGACAACGACCTAGAGACAAAGAAAAAGAAGTTGAAATTGAAGATTTGCAAGAGAATCCAATTGGGCCAAGACCATTAGAAGCAAATCCACCACGGTGAGGAGACCAATGAAGCAGGCATACGTTCCAATGAACCTCCATCAACCCTCTTGCATAGCATATCAACCAAAGGTGGATGGCAGCTATTATATCTCTCCCCAAATCCTCAATGCATTGACTCACTTCAGAAGCACAGCTACTGAGGATCCCAACTTGCATCTTAAGGATTTCTTTGACTTATGCAAGTTGCAGCATGTTCAAGGCCTAACTCCAAAACGACTCAGGTTAGTTCTCTTTCCTTTTTCCTTGAAAGATTTTGCCAAACTGTGGGAAGAATTGACCACCAAGTTTCTGAAGAGGTTTTTCCCAACCCAGAAGACAAAACAACTTAAAAGGGAACTTTAAATGTTCCAACAACGAGACGGAGATTTGTTCTTTGAGGCTTGGGACCACTTCAATTCCTTACTTCTAAAATGCCCACACCACAACATCCCTCAAGATGATCAGGTACAAATCTTTTATGAAGGTTTAGATGATACTAATAGAGGGATGGTTGATATAGCTTGTGGAGGTATACTGATGGAGAAGAGCGGTAAGGAAGCCATAGGGATCTTTGAGGGGTTGAGTGAACATACTCAACAATTCCCATCCAGAAGGAGACAAGGTGTAAGGAGCAAAGGCAAGAATGACAAAAATAGTGAAATGCAAAATCAGATGTCTACTGTGGAAGAGAAGTTGGACATGATTGTCAAGGCCATTACTGCTCAGAAAATTTCACCTCTACAACAGGACACACCAGCTCAAGAGCCAGAGAAGGATGACTTGAAGGATCTTGTACGACAATTGGTGATTTCACAACAACAATTTATGATTGCGCAAGAACAAATCACTACAAGACATGATCAAGCCATCTAAAGACTAGAAGTGCAAGTAGGGCAATTGGCAAAGGCGCTGAGTGAGAGAAAGCAGGGAGAATCTCCAGCCCAGACAATAACCAATCCAGGGGGCCATCAGCAGCTGGAAGGAGTCACAGTTCTCAGGAAAGATAAGGTCATTGGAACTGAGGAGCCACCTCGAGCAACTCCAAAAGGTAAATGCACCCCTCTTTCCTCAAAGGCTAGTCAAACCAAAGAAAGAAGAGCAACTCAGGGATATCTTTGAGACTTTGAGGAAAGTAGAAATCAACATTCCTTTATTAGATGCAATTAAACAGATTCCTTCATATGCTACTTTTTAAAGGATTGTTGCACTAACAAAAGGAAGTTCAGGAGTATGAGACAATGGCCTTAATAGAAGAGGTAAGTGCAGTCTTGTTAAGGAAATTACCACCAAGCTAATAGATCCAGGTAGTTTTACCATTCCCTGCAGGATATGAGACCATTCTTGTGAAAATGCGCTATTGGATCTAGGAGCAGGGGTGAATTTACTGCCTTACACTGTATATGAAAAGCTGGGATTGGGGGAGCTTCAACCAACCTCTATCACCTTACAATTAGCAGACAGAAGCATTAAAAGACCAAGAGGTATACTGGGGGATGTGTTGGTAAAGGACCATCATAAAGATCCATTGGAGGCCACCCTCACCCATAGTCTCACGAGGGAGGATATTGAGCCAGAACTTGAAGATATCACTAATGATGTCATGGAAACAGTGCATCACCTTGAGGCTGCTCCAAAATACCCAAGTAAGTATAATCCTCCCTTCGAGATTCTTGAACCTATTAATTCCTTTCTTGTTCCCTCTGTTGTACAGGCACCCAAGCTGGAATTGAAGCAATTGCCAGAGCACCTAAAATATGCATACTTGGGAGAAAACAAGACACTACTAGTTATTATAGCTGCAAATATGAGTTGTGGGGAAGAAGAAAAGCTAATGAGAATTCTTAGAGAACATAAGACCGCCTTGGGGTGGACCATTGCTGACATCAATGGAATAAGTCCAGCTAAGTGCATGCATCAAATCTTCCTTGAAGACGAAGCAAAGCCAACCAGGGATGCACAGAGAAGACTCAACCCACACATGAAGGAGGTAGTCAAGGCAGAGGTATTAAAACTACTGGATGTGGGCATCATCTATCCCATCTTAGATAGTAAATGGGTCAGTCTAGTCCAAGTGGTGCCAAAAAAGAGTAGGATCACAGTGGTGAAGAATGAAGATGATGAACTGATACCCACAAGAGTAACCACTGGGTGGAGGGTATGCATTGATTATAGAAGACTAAACAAGGTAACCAGGAAAGACCAATTTCCATTACCCTTCATTGACCAAATGCTAGAGAGGTTAGCTGGCCATAGCCACTACTGCTTCTTGGATGGGTTCAGTGGCTATAATCAGATTGGAATAGCACCAGAAGATCAGGAGAAGACCACCTTCACATGTTGTTTCGGCACATTCGCCTACAGAAGGATGCCATTTGGCATATGCAATGCCCCAGCTACATTCCAGAGATGCATGATGAGCATTTTTTCAGACATGGTAGAGAAAACCATTGAGGTATTTATGGATGACTTTAGTGTTTTTGGGTCTAGTTTTGATGAATGCCTACACCATTTGAAGAACGTTCTCAAGAGGTATGAAGAATGCAACCTAGTGCTCAATTGGGGAAAATGCCACTTCATGGCTCAAAAAGACATTGTATTGGGTCATGCTATTTCAAGCAAGGGCGTTGAAGTGGATAAGGTTAAGATAGAAATCATCTCCAAACTTCCCCCACCTCTAATAGTACAGGGGGTGAGGAGTTTTCTTGGACAGGCCGGGTTCTATAGAAGGTTTATCAAGGATTTCTCCAAGATCTCTAGACCCCTCTGTGCATTGCTAGGGAAGGACGCCAAGTTTGACTGGACCAAAGAATGCTTAACGGCGTTCAACACACTAAAAATGCTGCTCACTTCTGCACCAATAATGCGAGCACCTGATTGGAGTCTACCCTTTGAGCTCATGTGCGATGCCAGTGACTTTGCCTCAAGAGCTGTCTTGGGTAAAAGAATCGGTAAGGTACCTCTTGGAATATATTATGCTTCTAGGACATTGAATGATGCACAGCTAAATTATTCTACCACTGAGAAAGAATTATTAGCTGTCATATTTGCTTTGGAGAAATTTAGATCATACCCAATTGGCTCTAAGGTCATTGTATTCACTAATCATGCTGCTTTGAGATATTTGTTTGCCAAGAAGGATGCAAAGCGAAGACTGATCAGATGGGTATTATTATTGTAAGAGTTTGATCTTGAGATCAGAGATAAGAAGGGTAGTGAGAATGTGGTTGCAGATCACCTATCTAGACTACTTCATGAGGAAGAAGGAGATGAGCTTCCATTAAATGAAAAGTTTCCAGATGAGCAGTTATTTGCAGTTGAGGTCCAAGTTCCATGGTATGCAGACATTGTGAATTATATAACTGCCAAAGTTTTTCCCCAAGGAATGTCTAGTCAAGAAAGGAAGAGGTTGATGTCTATATCAAGACAATACCATTGGGATGACCCCTATCTGTTCAAATTTTGCCCTGATCAAATCATTAGAAGGTGTGTCTCAAAAGAAGAGCGTTGGAGCATTCTGTAGCATTATCATCAGTTTGCGTGTGGAGGACACTTTGGGGCCAAGAGAACATTACTTAAGGTACTACAATCTGGTTTCTATTTTCCTAATGTATTTAAGGATGCCTTTTTGTTTTGCAGCTCCTGCGATAAATGCCAGAGGACAGGCAACATCTCATCCAGAAATCAGATGCCACTGCAAAATATTCAGGATGTGGAGCTCTTCGACATATGGGGTATTGATTTCATGGGTCCATTTCCTAATTCATATGGTTATTTGTATATCCTTGTGGGTGTGGATTATGTGTCCAAATGGGTCGAGGCTGTCCCCTCAAAGACTAATGATCATAGAGTGGTGGTGAAGTTTTTGCAGGACAACATCTTCACTAGATTTGGGATTCCAAGAGCAATAATTAGTGATGGAGGCAGCCACTTTAATAATTATGCCTTTGCTTCTTTGATAAAGAAGTATGGCATCACTCATAAGGTTGGAACTCCATATCATCCCCAAACCAGTGGCCAAG
This sequence comes from Corylus heterophylla, assembly GCA_016403345.1. Lineage (NCBI taxonomy): Eukaryota > Viridiplantae > Streptophyta > Magnoliopsida > Fagales > Betulaceae > Corylus > Corylus heterophylla. Next base: position 6,306 of record JADOBO010000227.1, on the reverse strand, counting down.
TGGGGATCAGCAATAGAGAAATCAAAGGTATCCTTGAAAGGACAGCAAACCCCAATAGGAAGGATTGGTCCCTACGCTTGAATGATGCTCTATGGGCTTATAGGACTGCTTACAAGACACCTATCGGTATGTCTCCTTATCGATTAGTCTTTGGGAAAGCATGTCATCTACCAGTGGAGTTGGAACACAAAGCATATTGGGCAATCAAGCAGTTTAACTTTGATATGAAACAAGCTGGCAACAAGAGGAAGCTACAACTTAATGAACTGGAGGAACTATGACGGGATGCTTATGAGAACGCCAAGCTTTACAAGGAAAGGACCAAAGCATTTTATGACAAACAACTAGTCAGGAAGGAGTTTCATGTAGGACAAAAGGTGTTGATTTATAATTCAAGATTGGAACTTTTCCCTGGTAAGCTTAAGTCCAGATGGTCTGGACTTTGTATTATTACAAAAATTTTCCCTCATGGAGCGTTGGAGGTTCGCAATCCTGAGAGCAATTGCATCTTCCAGGTTAAAGGACACAGAGTGAAGCCATATCTCGAAGTGCAATTGCTACCAAGAGATGAAGATATGGCACTCCAATCTACCCCCTATGCACCACCACCATCTGGGGCATCTACTTCTGGACAACACTGAGAGGGGACCACCGTCTGGCTAAAGACGTCAAACTTAGCACTCATGGGCATAGCATATCCTTCTATTTTGTTATTTGTTTTATTTAACTTGACTTATATTTTGTTGTGTTTTCGTTTGTGTTTTGTTTATTCTGTGTTTTTGGTGTTTTTAGTGTTATGTCATTTTTTTTCCATTATGTTACTACTATCATTCGCACCACACATGCGATTGAGCGCATGTCTCCATTTGTGGGGCTACCGCACTCTGTTAGTGCGATCGAACGCACGTGTGCGATCGAGCGCACTTGGCAGCATCCCAAAGTTATTTTTTATTTTGTTTTGTTCAATTTTTATTTCGTTTCAGTTTTGTTCCTTTTTACTTGTTTGTGTGTTGTCTATTTTGCAGGGACAAGTGTGTTTCACTTCAAGTTTGGGGGTGTGCTATGAGCCATGCTTTCCAAGATCATATCGACCATCTCCCGGGTACATTCTTTCCTTTACTTAGACATATTGAGGACAATGTGTCATTTAAGTTTGGGGGTATGGGCACAAGTGTTTGTTCACACACACTTTGTCCCAATTTCATGTTAATTGTTTTGTGTGTTGTTTGTTTAGTTAAAAAAAAATGAAAAAAAAAAAAATTTAATTATGCATGTTCATGTTTGTCCTAAAATTTTAAGTTGATTTAAAAAATTGTGGCTTGAATTCATCAGTGAGCTTAAAATTTTGAACACGTGATCTGATGAGTGAATCTGTTAGTTTGGTTACTTGTTTAGGACAATTGAAAAATCATATGTTTGAACTAAGCACTCAAACACATTAGCACATAATTTGTGAGGAATGACTTGAAGTTTGATATGTCTGTTTTTGCATCTTGGATGAAATTGGATGACTTATTAGATGACACTTGGCATATTTGTGACAAAAAAAAAAAAAAAAAAAGAAGAAAGAAAATATGCCATTATTGTTCATTCTAATAGGAATTTCAGCGAATTCTGAGATAAGGAGACATTGCATATTGGAAAGATTTGGAAACCTCATAAATTTGTACTAATTCACTGTACACAAATTTCAAATTTGTGATGATATAGCATGTCCTTTGTAAGTAACCGTACTTTGAGATTCTAATTCATTGTGAAGATGGAGTTCATCTTTTTAAGCTTGCTTATAGGTGAAAATCATAATCTTGAAGTGATACTTTAATTTTTGAGATAACATGAACTGTGCATGATGTTTGTGGGTAACATTTCTGCAAAACCCTCACGAGACTTAACTCGTCCACTAAGGAATTCCTAGTGGTTTAAAAGGTTTGTTGCATACGCTAAATGTAATCGTACATCCCACAAAAGATGGATTTATCTTTTTTTTTTTTTTTTTTTTTTTTTTTTTTTTTCATTCCTGTTTTTAGCTTTGTATTGCTAAGGGACTAGCAATATGTAAGTTTGGGGGTGTGATAAGTGCTAAAATATTCATATTTTCAGCGCTTAACTTGCATGTTTTAATCCTTTGGTTTTAGTTAATTAGGCCATTTTAATTTCTTTTTGTGTTTTTCATACTTTTACTAGCTTTTGGAAGAAAATGAAGTAACACTAGGTGATTTGGGCTGAAAAGAGAAGATGGAAACAATTGGAGCTCCCTGGTACTCTGCTCAATCGCAGGGTACTTGCGATCGAGCGGAATACCCGAGAGGACACAACATCAAGCAAGCCAGGAGCGATTGAGCGCATGCTAGAAGAAGGATCAATCGCAGACTTGCGATCGAGCGCACACGGGCTACGATCGAGCGCACCCGTTCGTAGGAGACTTATCAAGTGGTGGCTAGATTGACACTCTTTCCATATTAGGGCTTTCCAACTCCCAATTGTAATAGGTCTCAAAACCCTACGAAATCCCTAGGTTTACTACTTTGTCTAGGACTTCTATAGCCTATAAATAGACCCTTAAGCCTCTAGAATAGATATACTTGGTAAGGAGAAGAATAGGAGCTCTTCAAGTTCAAGTCTCGGGTTTGTTCTTTCCCTCTCTTTTATTTTATTTTATGAAGATGTTTAACATCAATTTTAAGTGTAGCTAATTTAATTAGTAGGGCTTGATTGAAGCCCTAGTTATGTTTTGTTAATATTTCAATATTGGCGCCTTTGTGATGATCTTGTTGTGCTATTTAACTTGATTAATGCCTACTTGCATGAATTCCTCATATGTGTCTGCTAATCAACATATGCATGTGGTACGGACTAGTTAGTTAAATCAATTTGGATGGCCGAGTCTTGGGTTTAACATAAATGACAAAAGTAATCCACACCGGAATCTTGGGTTAATCAACATGGGGAACCGGGAGTATATGCCATGCCCTAGGCCTCATGTGTTTGTCGATTTCCATAGAACATATGCCTTCCTAAGGAACAACTTAGTATAAATCATGCTAAATCCCTTAGGAATGAAAAGAGTTAGAGTATATGCCATGCCTAACTCGTTGCTTAGGAAAATCTATAGCCTTAGGAGTATACACCATGCCCTAAGGTTGACAAACATTAGATATGCATAACTTGATCAAAGCATTGGCATATTGTTATATTAGCTAAATATAATTAGTGGTGGATATCAAAGCTCTACCCTTTATTATCATCACTTCAAAGCTCTACCCTTTATTATCATCTCTTCAACAATCATCTTTATTTTGCTTAAAGAATATATTTTTAAACATAAATTCAGCAATCCTCGTGGGAATGATCCTGTACCTACACCATATACTACTATGTTGACCTTGTGCACTTGCAGGTAAAACGTACAATTATTTACCTATTAATTTAGGTAGATATTTTGCACAACACTTGTTTAGCGCAAAAACTACTGCCAACAACTCCTTCTCCGTGGTGGAGTAATTGAGTTGTGCATCGTTCAAAGTTCTGCTTGCATAGTAAATGACATGGGGGAGTCTATCAACACGCTGCCCCAAAATAGCTCCAACGGTGTAATTCGATACGTCACATATGATCTCAAAAGGTAAACCCTAGCTGGGTGGCTGAATAATGGATGTGGACGTCAAAATGCTCTTAAGGTCCCCAAATACTTTATTGCAGTCCTCATCAAATACAAATGGGACATCCTTTACCAACAACTTGCACGAGGGCCAGGCGATCTTGCTAAAGTCCTGGATAAATCGCCCGTAGAATCCAGCATGGCGTAGAAAAGAGCGAACCACCTTCATTGTACATGGGGGTGGAAGGTTGGAAATCAGATCCACCTTTGCTTTGTCAACCTCAATCCCCCTCTGAGATATGATGTGCCCCAATACAATACCTTGCTTGACCATAAAATGGCACTTCTCCCAATTGAGCACCAGGTTCTTCTCCTTGCATTGTACTAATACCAAAGTCAGGCGGTGCAAACACTTATCAAAGGATGAACCGAAGACTGAGAAGTCGTCAATGAAAATATCTAAGCAATGCTCTACTATGTCAGAAAAAAATACTGATCATGCATTGTTGAAAAGTAGTGGATGCATTGAATAACCCAAAGGGCATGCAACGGTAGGCGAAAGTCCCAAAAGGACAGGTAAACGTCATCTTCTCCTGATCTTCAGGGTCCAAAGGGACCTGGTTATATCCAAAATAACCATCTAAGAACAATAGTAGTCATGCCCAACCAAGCGCTCCCCCATTTGATCAATAAATGGAAGCGGGAAATGATCCTTTTTGGTGGCAGCATTCAACTTCTGGTAGTCTATGCATACTTTCCATCCTGATTGAATACGAGTTGGGACCAACTTGTCATCCTTGTTCTTCACTACTATCAATCCAGCCCGCTTAGGCACAACATGAATCGGGCTCACCCACTTGCTATCAGAGATTGGATAAATGATCCCTGCATCCAACAACTTTATCACTTCAGTCCTCACAACCTCTTGCATAGCTGGGTTGAGCCTCCTCTGTGGCTCCCTCGATGGCTTGGCATTCTCCTCTAAATGTATCTTGTGCATCACCACCGAGAGATTGATCCCCTTGATATCCTGAATAGTCCAGCCTATAGCTTATTTGTACTCTCTTAAAACCTCAAGTCCTTCAAGAACTTGGCATATGAAGTACTTGTTGGATGGCGTCCAAAAATGAGATATTGAATTGGACCTACTTGAACACCTCTAGAATGTCCTCAAACTTCCCTCCTTTCTTGGGTGCTTGCAACCTTTCAGGGTAAGGTGCTTTCGGCACAAATGACCTTGGAGGGTCCTCAATAATGGGCATGGCTGTAGATGGCTCAGCATCTCTCTTCTCCTTGTTACCACTCATTTCCCTTTCTTGCCCTGTAGGGCCTTCTTCTTGCTCAACAACCTGATTGTCCACTTGTCTCCTTGACCTCAGTGTGACAATCTCTTGCACACGTTCTCTCCCATGTGCAAGACTTGAGGAATTTCCAACCATATATTGTCCTTTTGGGTCGTGCATGGGCTGACTGGGAAACTTTCCCTTTTCTCTCTCACCCAAGTAATTGGCATTTGTCCAATCTGACTCTCCATCTTCGCGATTGCTTGGGTGTTAACCATGGTGGCATTCTTCACTTCATCTATCGCTTAGGTGTTTGCCATGGAAGAGTTTTTGAGCTCTTATATGGTCTGGCTATTTGATTGTATGAATGCCTTCATTGTTTGTTCCAACAATGATTGTGACGAAGATGCAGAAGGTTGCACTGGTCAAGCTGAGCGACCATGATTCTGAGCTTGTGGGGGAAATCCTGGAGGGTATTGATTTTTGGCATGAAGAGGGGCTGCTCTTTAATTCATTGGTTGGCTCTGCTTCCATGAGAAATTAGGGTGGTTCCGCCACCTTGGATTGTATGTCTCCAAATAGGGTCTGCTCGCTTGCTTCCTAAAGTCATTGAAAGCGTTCACATGTTCCAGGAACATGCAGTAAAAGCTGGTGAAAGTGGACAATTTTGTGCTAAGTGCATTAGCACAGATTGAACAGCCATCAACATTGAATGTGTTGGGAGCATTTATGGATTGACCCATTGTAAGAGCTTCAACCTTCTTGGTTAGGGCATCTATCTTTATCCTCAAATTCGTGTCCTCCTTAACCTCATAGATGCCTCCTTTCATGGGGATATGGGCAGATTTATCCCCGACAACTCAAAAAATCCCATTGCTGTGAGCTATTGGACGATGTCTCCAATGCCTTATACGCTTCATCCCCCGTCAAACTTAAGAATGCCCCCCCCATTCATTGACTTGATCATACAACGGTTGGATTGGGTCAATCCTTGGTAGAAAAATTGAATGAGTCTCCACTTCTCATATCCATGTGGAGGGCATCTTATCAACAACTCCTTAAATCTTTCCCAACTCTCCAAAAATTTCTCGTCCTCCTGAGTGAAGGAACTTATTTCCTTTCTGCATTTGTTGACCTTTGACATTGGGAAAAACTTGTTATAGAACTTGCTTAACAAGCTTTCCCAAGATGTAATGGATCCAGGCGTGTTGAAATCCAACCATGCCTTGGCTTTGTCGTGCGGAGAGAGAGGAAATAGTTTGAGGTGGACAGACTCTTCAGAAAAATTTTGAAATTTGAAAGTGATGCATATGCCCTTGAATTTCTTTACATGACTGTATGGATTTTCAAGTTCTAGACCATCAAATGATGGTAGGAGTTGGATGATATGTGGCTTCAAATCAAAATGGGTAGCATTGGTTGGTG